>VZTE01000539.1:1119853-1239813 GCA_013397775.1 Eulacestoma nigropectus
GGGGAGCGGGGTACGCCTGAGTGAAGGGAGCTGTGAGCGGGGGACGGCCCGCTCCGCTGCCCGGCCGCAGAGGCAGAGGCAGGGGGGAGCGGCCGAGGGTGCCGGTTTCCTTCCCGGGCTCCGAGCGCTGCCGAGCCCCCGCCGTTCCGCCCGGCGCCTCCTCTGGCCCTGGGGCTGGCACGCCTGGCCCGGGAACTGTGTTTGATCCCTCCGTGCTGGAAGATAGACAGGAGTCAGAGCGGCTCCTTCCGAGGGGCATTGCCCAGGGCTGGCAGAGGAGAGGAGGGCGATCCGGAGGGGGGAGGCAGTGGCAACAGCTTAGATTTAGTCACCGGTAATACATTTTTAACGGGGAAAAGGATGGAGTAACTATTTACGGGATTTCTGCAAAGAGCTGGTGATGCCTGAAAGGTGCTGCGCTGTGGCTGGTTATTTATAGCTGGTAGACAGCTTTGCCGTAACAGGAGGTTCTGCTTGGAGGTAGTAGCACCATTAGCTCCCAGGCAGGATGGACCAACACTGTGTTTGGTGTCTGTATTTGGGGGTTTAAGATAAATATTGTAGGCAAGATCTGAAATGCTAAGATAAACCATAGTAAAAGACGTGGAGTGCAGGAATCTTGTGTAATCTCACATAGGAATTTCTGCGTAATAACTTCTCCAGAATTTCAGTCTCTGTGTGCTCCCAACATTTCCATGTTTGCTGAGCAGAAATTCTTACCCTTATCTATCTGACTCTTCTACTCTTATACCCCCCATGCCAAGTCAAGCAATGTAACGAAGTTACTCATGCAGTGTTGCAGTATCTGTTCTTTCTTACTATTAGCATATGATGGCAGAGGCTTTGTACATCTGCAGACAGATAAGAATAGCAGAAGCAGTTTTACTGAAGCCTTATGGTTTGCCAGATTTGAATCTAGGTTTTTTGAAGTGTGTAGAGAAAAAAATCCCCTAAACCAGGTGTATTGGCTTATCACCATTCTAGGAATGATTCTGGGGTTTTTTACCCTCAGGTAAATTGTGCCATCTCTGCTGCTGAGAAAAGTAAATCTGCAAACAGGAGAATGAATTTTATTTGTAACTACTTTTAAATACATTTATTTAACATTAAGAATAATTCTGAGTTAACTACAAATTCATTGTTTTTTACAGTAAAAGTGGCTTATACATCTTCAGTAGCTAAACAGAAATATTTTCCTACAAGTTGTGATCATACTAAGCCAGTTCATCAAATGGTTACTAGCAGACTTTGTAAAGAAATATTTTGCAACAGGGACCATAATCTCCTTCAAAATGTACCTTATCAGAATTTATAAGGATAAAGATTTTTTTTCTTTCTACCACACAAATGCAGAAAGAAAATGAGAAAATCAGATTTTTTGTGCAGGGGCCTAATCACAGGTTTAGGTGCTTCTGTTTGTGTAGCAGCCAGCACAGCATGTAGGTGGAACATTGCTGACAGAACTGTGGACATCAGTTTCCTGTGAGGAGGACTGTCACATATTTTGGTGAAATCAGCATCTAAGTATTACAGTGGCAGGCAATATGCAGGCACTGTGTGGAGAAAGGAACTGTGGCTTGATTCTGGAATCTGAAAGGCTAGTGGTTATAAGAAGTGAGCTGTTAAGAAAGACTTGATAGAAGAGCTGTAATGATCATCTGATCAGCTTAAAGCTGTAACTTTTCAGCAAGGTTACTGTTAGTGTACTTACTTCTCATGCAAGTCAAATAGAGATACGGTTTCTGTTTATATAAGTCTTGGAGATTGTGCTTGAGGTATTTGGAGTGCTAGCTGCTGAAGTGTCAATATTGCTTTAAAAGCTAGTGAAAAATACTTTGATCAACTCGAAGTCCTTTCTTTAGAGTGCTGTCCTGTTCTAAGAGTATTGATCTTAAAGGACTGTTTCCCAAAGGAAAGTTTTGAACTTGGGGAACAGGCAGTTGGCCAGAAAAATTGTTCTAGCAGCAGCCGGCCATTTCCAGATGTGGTCTTCCTTAAGCATCTCTCTCTTATCAAGTCAGAGATGTATGCTAGCTATCTAGTGGGAAGTGGTCAAGGTACCTCTGTCAGGAAAGACTGGTTTTAAGAATGAATTGTTCTGGGAGGAGGCACCCAATTCTGGACAGGCTTTTTCCACAGATTGTGCAAACTGTGCAGCAGCCTTACCTGCATGTGTATGGGGTGGTCTGATGCTGAACCCACTGCATCTGAGATGGGCCTTTGTCCTGGCATGGTCTCAAGGCAAAGTTAATTAACTCTTCTGTCAGAAAGACTAGGCAGAGCTGATCAAATCTTAATCATATTTTATGGATCAGCCAAAGCTCTAAGATGATCTTAGATGAATTTTTAAGTTTTTCCACATAGTCTCAATCCGCATGTGATTCAGGACTGATCGCATGTGACGGTTCTTCAGAGAAAGGCTTTTTCTGTACCTGTGGGAAGCTGGTCAGCTGAGCTGCTTTCCCTTAATATGACTTGAAGACAAAGCATGTGATGGGGAACTTTCTCTTCTCAACTGTAGGTCAAGAACTCATACAACACAACACTGAACACAGGCTTTTAAATTGCCCACTTGCACTCAGAGGCTTTCTTTAAAACAAGTAGAACAATGTGTATGCGTGGATGTGTTTGTTTGTTCGATCATAATTTATTTGTTTATATTTTTGTTGGTTTTGGTTTGGGTTTTTTTTTTTCAATAGTAGTTAGAGACGAACAATAAAGACCCATTCCCACTGCACATGTGTTTAAACCTGTTTTAAGTACTGCTTGGAGAACTTTGGGGAGCTGAGCCTTTATTAATTATGGTTTATTAGTCCATTGTGGTATGTCTGGGGTTTTTTTAATTTCCTCCCTTCTTTCTGGTGTTAATTTGATTTAATTATAATATAAGAAAAGATAGATAAGTGAGATTATATGTCATTAATTAGTGCCAAAGAGGAGGTTCTTTTCTATTCTAAATTATCCATGACAAAATATATACGGTTTGCTAGTACAGTGCAATGTTTGTTGGTGTTTATGTTTTTCTCCTGGGTGTTCTGCATCAGTCACAACTTTTGTCTCAGCAGAGGTGAGAACTGTGAGGACTTAGATACCCTCGTACTGTCTGGAAGACTCTTGAATCCCTCATGGAGGGACTGCCTGAGGGGCCGGTAGCTTAAGTCTCTGTTCCTGATCTGGCCCAGTTTTTTTCTGTTGTGGGGCTGTTTGTGGGCAGAATGCAGTGCTGGTGTGTGGTACATCTGTGGTACATCTGTGCCTGCACAGCACAGGCCCGCTCAGAGGTACTGGCTGGGGTCCTGAGAACTGTAGATCCTTGTTAGGATAGTCAGGAGCTTGAACTCACCAGGAAAGACAATCCCATGAAACTGTTTCCAGTTGCCTGGTGTATCAGTAACTGATAGTGGCAGTGACTCTTTCCATGTGATGGATGTCTGTGTGCCAGGACCTCCCTTGAAATTAGCCATCATGTTATATGGCCCAGTGAACAGCTAGCACCAACACAGCTTCTACTGATATGCCCTGGATTCTAATGAATGGTATCTTAAAGAGCTAAGCATCATGTGAAAGGTTCTCCAGCAATTGCTTGAACCATTTCTTTACTTTTTTTCCCTTTTTTTTTTTTTTCCAGGTAAATACATATTATAGTTGGAGAAATGTAATGAGACAGACACTGAGCTCTGAGGGATCTGTTTGCAGGAAATTCAGCTCAATATTCCAGTAAGTCAAACTCGGTCAAGATTCATAAGCAGATTTTCTAAAAGATACTGATTTTATTTTCTTGCCTAATATTTCAGGAGTTAGATATACCTGAAATTGAATATTGGAAATGAATAAGCTTCTTGGCCTGTGGCATATTGTGGCACTTTATGGAAGTTCTAAACAGCTTGGTCTGAATCTTAGCCAGGCTGTAGGCAACAAAATAGGCAGTTTTATAGATGTTGTACACACAGTCCATCTTCAACACAGTATGTTATTTGTCTTACCATCTGAAGAAGTGACAAGATAGATCAGGCAGAGTTGCCATACAAAGCCCCCTGTCATTGTTTGGTGACAACAATGACACAACTTTACAATTCTAGCTCAACATGGGAGAGTATAATCATCTAATGAAAATCTGCTTATTCTTTCATATGTGCTTGACTACTGAAGAAGCTAATAATTCAACAAACCCTGAATTGTTAAATTACTATGTATTAGTCTTGCTCCAAGTGTCACAGGCAGTGACAGGAGTGGCTTCTTCCTGAAAGATAAGTTTTTGGAAGAAGCAGTTTCATAACAGTTAGTGTTGGTTCTGTCTTTTCTATTCTGGAGTTTTTATGTGTGGTAACAGTTCTTCCCATAGGAGCTCATATGATAACATGATGTCCTTTACTTTGTGCTAGGTCCACTAAAAAGGATAAAAAAATCCAACTTGTAAATATGTGTGTATATATATATAGTATAATATATACTTTTTTTTTTTTTTTCATACTACTGCCTGCAAGACTAAATCTTAGTGACCAGTGAATCCATGCTATGTGTTAGGTTAGTTGTGTTCCCTGAATACAGCTGCTTTGGAGAGGAGCTGGCTGCTTCTCTGTTTCAGCCTCATTTGAGTGGCTGCAGGTGGGTGGTTTTGACTGGGGTACTGAGCCTGAAGATACCATTTACTTGGTTTAGTGGTAGTTTTGATGTTTTGCCTTGCAACTGTATTGCATGGCTTGGGGGTTTCTAGCTTTTCCAGGGAAAGCCATGTTAAAGGAGACTACTCTGCCTCTTACTAGAACACCTCTTCCATACCTAGCAGCAATGACTAACTTCCAGGATCTCTTTTTTGTGAGTAGGTGGGTGTAAAATCCCATCTCTCAGTGCATGAGGAAATGTGTAATCTTTTTGTGTGTGCCAGGAGTATGCAATTCTTCAGGGGAGTTTGCTTTTAGAGTTTCACATTGGATGCAGCAGACCTGAGACTGTGACCAATTAATGGAATCTGCCTGCCCCCTCCAACCCCAATTCAAAAAGCAAACCTTAAACCTGTGATTAGATATGACCTGATAGTTTGCTTGTAGAGCAAATACTTTATCAGACAATCAAGGTGGTCAGGCCATTCACTAGCAAGGACCCTACTTCTAGTCCTCTCTAGAAGGTAGAAAGAGCCATTTCTGTGTGGGCTCAAACCTCCCTTCTGCTCAGCTGTTCTAAATTTGACATTCACAGGCTCAGATGCAATTCTCTCACTGTGCAGCTTGTGCAAACACTTAACCATTAAGCAAAAGAGACGAAAATGCTGCTCTTTCATGTGGTACTGGTTCACATTTGCTCTCCACTAGCGTGACAGGTTGCACAAATAGTGTGAGATTCTCACAGCCTGCACTTCCCCCCAGCCCCAGAAGTTAGGGCTGTATCTTGTGCAGAACAGTGGCACGGCCTCTTTCCACCCTCTTTGGTGTTGTAGGCACAGAGAGCTGTTGTGACACTCTGACTTTCCAACTCCCCAGAAATTCTCCATGTCTAAGTATCCTACATCACCTGGGATTTGACTCAGTAATAATGGGCTAATTGCCAGTGAGTGGAAACCAGGGAATCACATAAGCAGAGACCAAGAGAGTAGTTTTAATCTGAAAATTTTTATCTGTGAAACAATTGATATTGAGGCTTGTTTTGTACTTGAGACTTACTCACTGCCAGCTATTATAGAACAAAACAAACAGAGGGGGCTGAACAACTTGGTTGTCCTGTTCAGAATTGCTTTCAGACATATTTAAAAGCTGAAAAAATCTATTGTAACTAGTAGCAGCTTGGTGCTAAAGGAAGATATGACCAGAAATTGTACTGTGAGTTAAATGGTCTGTAAAACAAACAAAAAAACCCCACAAGAAAGAAAAGCTTCTAGTTGTGGTACTACTGATGCTTGTTTTGCATTTGTTTTTTGACTGATGTCCTCTCATTTAATTCTCTCAAAATTCTTCTTTAGGAAAATTTTCTGCCATTTGTGGAGTAAATAAAGAAGAGAGATGATATTGAAAGCAGTTGTGCTGCTGGGCTGTGCTCTGGGCATCAGCACATTCCCCGTGGAAGAACCTGAAGATGGAGGCAAGCACTGGGTGGTGATTGTTGCAGGTTCGAATGGCTGGTACAACTATCGGCACCAGGTAAGGACCACTGGTTCCACATGCTGATGCTGTCCATGGTCCAGAAAATGCCAGCTCCCAGACTTGCAGGAAGGTGATAGCTGCCTATCATCTAGACTAGTTCGGACCTTCTGTCATTTGAGCAAGTGCCTCTACTTCTAGCCTCTCAGGTGTTTGTAAAGTTTTCAAAGCAAACAGCAGCAAGATTCACTCAGAATCTGCGCTTCGTTCTTGTTGTTACCACCCCAGGAATCACCTTCCACCGTTCCTTTCACTATGTGAATTTTTTTATTTTAATACAACTTTTTTCAGTCTCTAACCTCTTGAAAAAGCTGTCATTACAGGAGGAGAAGTATTCTTCCTCTAATCGCACATCTGCATCCTGGGAGACCTGTGCCTTTTAGGGTAAATGTCGATTGCTAACTAGGCTAGAGGATCTAACCCCAACTTGCAGTTGTACAAATGGTATCTAGAGTTAGACCTCATTTTGAGACACATACATGTTTCTTTCCGTTTGTTTTCCTCTTTTCATTATGCTATGAAAAGCTTCTTTTTTTCCTAGTTAAAAAATCTTTCAAGGCTGCAAATGCACTGTATGTTTTGAGGAGTGGAGAACATGTGGAAGGGGGTTCTTTTTAATGTGAACCAGTTTGCTGAGTGTGTTCAACAGCATTGCCTCAGAATTATGTTGGCACGACAAAGATATGGTGCACCAGAGTGCAGGGAGCAAAGTGAGTGGCAGAAACAGGAGGAAAGGGAACTGAAACTCCTGAGTCTAACACTGCTGGGAAAACCAGTGTGTTGTGAAATTGTGGGCTGAGTGTGGGTGTCACTGTGGACAGGATTAAATCCAAGTGACTTAACTCTGATTAAGTTCAAGATTTATAATCAGCAGTCAGGAAACTTCTACAGCATTTTCCCCTTGGGGAATTGCTGGACAGTGCCTTAAACAGATTAATCTATGCTCAAATGCTGTCTTTGCTCTAAACTTGCAGCTTGGCTTTCCTGGAGAACAGGGTCAATTTAATTCTGATTTATATATTTATACATTTCTAAATGTTAGAAAAGTAGTTTACTATAGTGTTGTTGGTTAAATACTAGTGTACAAAAGTAGCATTTTAAAAACTGAATTGTATGAAACGTACTGGCTGATTTTCTGAATGCTGGAACTTTTAAATTATTTATTATTTTTAATGTAACTGCCTGTAAAATATAGACAGGTTTCATCCTCTTGGTTGATTGAGGAACAAATGAACCTTCTGTGTGTTGGGCACCCTGGGTTTTGTGTGTGTTTCTCCTTCTTCTCAGCTCACAATCAATTTGTAACTTCCAGCACAGTGATGAGCTTAAAACTAAATGAATCAGACTGACAATCTTGTTGCATCTGAAGAATAACCTGTTACTGTCAAGTACTAGCTCAACACTTTGACAAACAGGTTTTAGGGATTTTGCCAGCTCCTTACAGTATAGATATCGCCTGATAATCGTACTTGGAATATTACAGCCTTAATATAAACTATTCCTATTTCAAATGAAATCTTAAGAGTTTTAAAGTTGAAATTGGAAAACAGTGATGAAAATACTACTGCTGTACTTGATTACTGCCTGTCTTGGGGTGTCAAAAGTTAATTACTGAGTTGTGCTCTTTTTGTTGCTATTGCTGTATAACCAGTCTAGCTGGCTTCCTTCCATTCTAGGAGGCGTTAACACCACAACATTAATTCTTTAAATAAAACTACAATTTTGAAGCTGTGGATCATGAGAATTCCTTTTCTCAGTTGCCTGGGCACAGTTTTTAATCTCTCTGTCAGTGAGCCTTCAATGGCAAGTGTATCTGCCAGGTATAATAGGATTATGAAGAACACAAGATCCACACTTGCATATTTGTGTCCATCAGTGAATGAGTCTTTGGAACATGCCAGTTTCACAGAAGTCTATTAGCTTTTGAGTGTGGTCATGCTTTGCAGACAGTTATTAAGTAATTCCTTTTCAATGTTAGAAAAATGAGAACAGGATTTCTTTAAACTTAATTGTGAAGATAATGTCAACTAACAATGTGAAGTATCTGCCATGTCAGATTGTTCTGAATTTAAGTACTAGAAATCTCTGTATTTTAAACTACCGCTTGCTTCAGGTACAGTATTAACATTTGGAAATAAGAAAATTAAAACACTAATAATAATCCTATTAAAGTAACAAAAGCAGTATCATAAAAAGTCTTGAGCAAGATACTGTGCATCTTAACTTGTTATGAAAAAGATGAATTCCCACAAGATGCAGCACATCAGCAGCTTGTGCTGTTCTGCCTAGTGGCCTTTTGTGGCCAATCTTAAGGGTCTGGTGGGAGTGAGCATGCGTGGTAAGAGAGTGGCATATGGTGAGACAGACCCAGCAGTTAGTCATGGGAAATCCTCTTGTGTGTGCCATGAAGTGTCATCCAGACAAGGGTGCCTTGGGTATCAAAAAATTGGAGAAATTAGTTACCAGCAAAACAAGCAGAATGATAGACTTTTAGGACAGTTATACATAGGAGGAAAGATGCTACAGAAATCTGAGGAGTTCCAACAGACTTTTGGAAACTTTATGCAGACTGATCACCATGTCTTTGTGTGTTAGTGTCCCATACCTTCCAGCAGTGGAAGCAAAAACATTTAAAGTAATTATTTGCTCAAGTCACTTGCAGTGGAACTGAGAATAGGACTTGGTCTGTCACTCCTGTGCTTCAGAACACAGTGAACACACATAGAAACACATGGTATTGTTCAGTAGAATCATACCTGTACTATAAGAAATCAAAGCAGCACTCCAGGATTGCAGGTTTGTGTAATTTTTTGCTTTCCAAGGGAAAAACTGCAGAGGAAAATACATTGTACTCGAATTCACTTTACTCCTGCCATCACCTTTCTTCCCCAGAACTTCCCTGACCTAGCCTGTGTACAAGTGGATTTGTAGATGTGTTCCAGTAAGTAGTTATTCAATGTGGCTTTTTTAATTACTGGACTCTTTGCTATTCCCTACATGCAAGTGCACTCATAATGTCCCTTTGTAATTTGAGAACTGAGCAGACCCATCTCTGGGTTTCAGCTGGTCAGTTCAGCTGTCCAGGGTGCGGTTAGTACCTGATGTTGTATGTTTGTATTACATTTTTATTTTGTGAGCTCCAGTTGTTTTGCATGCTGCCTGCTTCAACACAGTCAAAACATACTGTATTGTCTGCTACAGTAATTATCTGGTGGTAAGATGTGTTCATCTGGCTGAGCAACCACAAAAGCAGAAGAAATAGGTTACATATTCAAAAATGTCTCATTTCATACATGAAATGCTGTGCAGACCCCAGGAACAGTAAGTCTAAAAAGACTGCAGACCCTGTAAACACTGAGTTTGCACCTGTAACCTCAAGGAATCTGAATCTCCACCTAAGACTGGTTATTTAGCTGTCAGTGGTCAGGATCCACTGTCAGTAGTACAAACTAAGGATAGAAAAGATAAGGAAAAACCCCACCATTTGCACTTATTATGAGTGAGATTCACATCTTGCAGGCAGTTGCTTCCTCTATGATGGCTGAACTGGGACTTCTTCCTAATCAGGATGATCTAAACTTGTCTTACACATTTATCTCATCAAGTTCCTAAAATAAATTTTAAGGGTTTTGTGTAGTATAGAGCCCAATGTGATAGGCTTACTGTCATTGCAAGGCTAGCTTGTATATTGCTTTATACTTGTGTCTTCTCAGTTCTTTGGTGTTTTTATCCTTATTTTAGTGGTTTTGATTAGAGTTGCTTGGGCTGTGGTAGGGCTATCAATGTGCTCCTCTCTGCTCCTCAGCAGTTACTCTGACTTCTCTGTAGCAGCTTTTCTATTACCAGACTGGCTGCTGTTCAAGAGTACTCCCCCTATTCCTTGGGAAAGTGGCTCAGCTCTCTACTGCACAAAGAGCTGGATAAAATACCTCTGGAAAGCTTGGTGGCATAAGTGAACAAATACAGTACTAAATGCTTTTGTCAGATTTAGAGAATGACTCAACAAACTAGTTCTCATTTTCTTCTGTGAGATGGACATACCAGCTAACTCAAATCTAAAGCTGGCTTCACATCAGATCAGAGAGACAGACCCATGCTTTCTGGATACTCAAAACCACATAGTCTGTGGAAAAGCCTGATGTGAAATGAGAGTCTTACTAAAGATGGAGTGCATACTTGAGAAAAATGCCAGACTGATAAAATCTGGCAAAATTAAAATTAAAAAACCATGAATTTGTATACATGGGTCTGGTTTTGGCTGTTGTTTTTAGTCTTACACTTACTGAGCTTTTGTGGGTCAGAGACTGTATTTATTCAGTGCTCTAGACACTACCAGCCAGAGCAGTATCCTATTCCAGAACAGTCTTAAATTCTCCTGTCTTGTAGGTGACAGACACTAAGGATGTCTTGGCCGCATGGCTTCAATTAACATTTCCTCACTGTGCTTACAAAATTTAAACTGAACTTACAGGAAACCTTTCCTAAGTACTTGATAGAGTTACAGCTTTGGGCAGATTCACTGATGTATGTTTAAGCAAAGGAGTAAGACATGGCTGGCATTTCAGACATACTCTTCTACCTTGTTTATATATCAGAGTTCATTCTTGTTTAGGCTGTGACATTTCAGCACAGCTGTAGTGGGAATCGTGCTGCTTTACAGTGAAGCTGACAGTTCCTTATACATGCCTTTCAGCCATGAACCTAGCAGTCATAAGACAGGAAGTAACCAACTTCGCACAAGTCCAGGCTTTTCCCTTTAGGAACTATTTAGGCAAGCTTGTGTCATAAACAACTTGATTTTTCCAAAAATCCTCCCAAGTAGTCTACTTAAAAGCCGTGTCATTCGAATGTGTAAACAGCTATGTGGCAGAGGAAAAGAGGGGTGCGGTGGGTTTGTTGGTGGTTTTTGTTTTGTGGTTTTTTTTAGAATTTCCCCCAAATGTACATTTTGGGAAACAAAATGCCCATCCCAGGAAAACAGGGTAATTCATGCTCTGATCCCCATGCTTTCAAAATCTAGGAATTAATTATTTAAGCAGATCTTCTGTAGAAATTTGCTGATGTAGCAACAGGTTTAGATTAACCAAGGGGTGAAAGGTCTTAACAGCATCCATTTTGGAGCTGTGCATAAGGTCAGTTGTGCAGCAGGAGCTGTACAGCTGCACCTTTTCCTATGCTGTGTGGGGCAGCTGCTGCCCTTCCTCAAATCAGTCACAAAACTTGATGTAGTGACGGTTTATCCAGTGAATGTTCATAGCATTCATTTCACATATTAAACCAGCAAGAATAATACCAGTAAGAGATCTGGAACAACTGTCTTTTAGAGTGGTTTACAGGTACAGATATGCCAGAAATATTTCTGAGAGAAACTGGCTCAAATAGCAGTATTTGAGAGGCAGTTGCACATCAACAGGAAATACTCTAGATTCACATACACCTTCCTGCTCTAGCTGCAGACTTTTCTACTCTGGTTTTATAGACATTTATGGGTTTTTTATGTGTGGACAGGGACCAAGCAGGAGCAATATCAAAGGTGACTAATTAGGTCAGCTAATTCTATGCAATAAACCCCAACTGTTTACTCAGAACTGTCCTACTTTAGTCAATGGAGTTTTAGCAGGAAAACATGTTTTGCTGGTCTAGCCTTTGTTGGTGATATCATTATGCTACTAGGAGGTACCATTCCCTTATCAAAAGCTTTAAAAGGCTGGGACAACCCCCAAACAGGCATAAGTTATGATTGAAGGGAATTGACTACATTGATCTGTCTTCCTTTACAGTAGGGATTTTACTAATGTTTACTAAGACAGGACATCCTGAGTGAACAGTGAATGAACCAGAAGAAGGAGAGGAAACAAAAAAAGTTGATAATATGCCTTTACAAAGTTTAATTAATTTTGGGTACTTGGCATCAGTTAAAAACACCTCTGAAGTCCCTACTGGCCAGACTCATGTCTGTGGGAGCACAGACCTTGCTGATTGAATATGGTGATACTATATCACTGTACGCCTAAGCATTTCCATGTGTTGCCAGCCTATAAAAGTTCCTGTCAGCATCAAGGAGGTGTGTGATACCTTGAGAGTGAGAAGAGATCTATGATCTACTCATCAATCAGTATAGAGAAGTCCTGATTAGTGTTTTCTTCTCCTTCTGCTTGGGTTGCTTGTGAAAATCAAATATGTGCTTGGTCAAACCTGTGCTCTTCTGTTTCATATTGTATTCAATACCTTCCTAACTCTGTTTAACCCCAATGTTTCAACTTGTTGAGGCAGCAGCTGGTATAAGGACATATAAGGAAATGGAAAACTAACTGGGAGATTGTCTGGGATAGGTGGAAGAGAACCTAAGCTAATCTGCAAAGTAGGAAATGGAACTGCTTTAGTAAGAACAGTTCAACGTTTGGGGTTAGTCACAGGAAGAGATTTTACTGTTCATTAGCATTGAATGTGCTTCACCCTTCCCAGAATCTTGTACAACTATCTGCTCTTTTCAGCTTCATCAGCACTTAACGGATTATAAAGTTACAATATTTTACAGTGTCCTTTTGCTTACACTAATCAAAATCACCAGTACTCCTAAGTAATCTGAACAGACATTGGTCCACTTAAACCACTTCAGTTTGGTTTCCAAATTAGCAAATTAGATTAGTTCAACGGAAGTAAGCTTTAAAGCTTGCTTCTTGCCTGCATTTGGAGTGTGTATTTGTTAGATGAGATCTCTTCCATTAAATCTGCACAGCTTTTTGTAGCATGTGGTGGGTTGTAGTTCTCAAGTTTAGGAATGATTGTTAATGTCCCATTAGGACATTCAGAGACTGTAAGTTTTAAAGAAGAGAATCATTTGGGCTGGGGTTACTAAGTTAGCATTCTGATAGAGGTCTGCATTTACTATAATATCACTTTAATGGGTATTGTTATTTCTTCATCACGGGAAGATGGTTCTGTAAAGAAAATGTGCTTATTCATATCCTGTACAAACCAAGAAAAGAGCCTGAACAGAAATTCTGCAATTCCTTTTTCCACTGAAATCTGTTGTGCCCTGAAGTTGTTGCTCTGCAGAGTAAGAAATACATAATTAAAAAGAAAATATTCCTTAACCCAAATTCTCATCTCATAGTAAGCAAGATTTAATAACATTTTTGCAGAGATGAGATTGGTAAACAATACTTGCTTAAGTCAAAGACTCTCTTCAATGCCCAGTTGTGCAGGCTTGATGCAGAGCTAAGTGAAATTGGTGGAAATCCACCTCTTCTGCTTGGCACACTTTGGATTTATCTGTCATTGCAGAAGGTTTTTATTTTGATTTTCTCACATAATGCAGAATATTGCTGAGAACTTCATGTTAAATTTTGTTATCTGTACCAAGTCTGAAGTAACTTCTGGTTTCTGTTTAAATAAGAAATCAAAATAGGTAATGAGGGAGAGATATTAATCATGGTTTCTATTATTAATGCAACTGCTCCTAATTAGAGAAAGACATTGAGCTCTGTTTTAACCTGTGCATTTCAGCTCTCTAGCAACCCTCAGTCTCTTATATTGGAATGCAGTTTCTTTTGCACAATAGCCTGCTCTTAGGTCTGAAAAGTTTTTTGCTTCTGGTCTCAAAAGGTAAAATATCTGTTAAAGCTAGTAATGAAAATTTGCTTAATTTCAGGCAGATGTGTGCCATGCGTACCAGATTGTACACCGAAATGGAATTCCAGATGAGCAGATCATTGTCATGATGTATGATGACATTGCTGATAATGAGGAGTAAGTGATGAATGTACACTGGTCACAAACTGTATGGTTACTACAAACATGCCACAGTCACCAGTGTGTTTGGAGTTTGTAGTAGTTTTGAAAGAAAAGCCTTTTAAACCACCCGTGATATGCATAGAGACATTTCATCCATCGGCACAATAATGCTCCTTTGAAACGTGCTCATGAGCTTTCTAAGCCTTCGTCCACAGCTCAGCATCAGCTGTGGTGCTGAGGACTGCAGAGCTTCATTGTTATGAGAGTAAGGGATCTTAACTGCCAGGCATAACAGTGTGCAGCAGATAAATAACCTAAACTCATGAACACAGGGGAGCTCTGTGTATGACAGGCAGGGCTTTTTTGAAAGGATATTATCAGATTAATTCCCAGCCTGTACATTCAATGAAGACGGGTACAGGTCCCATTCTGGGTGACTGTCTAGAGCATATCATTGCTTTCTGTATGAAACAATTTATTTATATAGCCTCTAATTCTGAAATAACTTCCCCCAAAATCAGCAGACGTTACAGGCACAGCAGCACTGAGAGCAAAGTGTTAAAGGGGAATAAAGGCAAGACTGCAAGGAGAGAGATGATAAGAGACCATCCATCTACATCTTCAGATTAATTGACATGATCTGAGGTAGAATACTTGAATGTACTCTGAGGGTAAGGACACCTGAGACAAGCATATGTAACTGACTGAAGTGCAAAGCCCCTTATATTCTGAGATCACTTAATCATATGGTGCAAGTTCCCACACTCTTGGGCAAGCTGGCTCCTAGCTGTTCTGTGGTCATTGTATGGCATGTGGCTAATTATTCCTATTTATGTTCTATTTACCTTTCAGAAATCCAACAAAAGGCATTGTCATTAATAGACCTAATGGCTCAGATGTGTATGCTGGGGTGCCCAAGGACTATACAAAGGAGGTAGGAACAAAACCCTTTTCCGCGGGGAAGGTTCAGCATTATCCAATGTCTGAATAAATTCTTTCAGCCTGTAGCTTACACTCCAAAATTCACATAGTATAAAGCGTCAGGTTTATTCACCTGCATGGTTTGGCATGAAGTTTGGTGTTCATAAGATGAATAGAAGCCATAGATTCTTTGAAGTGAAGCATTGGTCATAAAAGTGAACCTTTACACTTGTTTCCATGCTGACACATGAAATAAAAGGAAGAAAGGTTTTGGATTTGTAAATGTTGTAAACTCAGTCTGAAAAACAGCTATGTAAAACTAATTGTTTCATTAAATCAGTACAGTAATCCAGTCACTCAGTGATTTCATGATTCAGCAGCCAAGTGAGTCATTAGATAAAGATGGATTGAAAAGGATGGCCAGCTAAATTTGCCATCCATGCGTGGATTCTGACTTTCAGAAGCCATCTTTCTAAATGAAGATTTTTGTTGTTGTTTTTATGATCAGATCTAACTTAAATCTTCTCAAATCCTTAGGATGTTACTCCAGAGAATTTTCTTGCGGTTCTCAGAGGAGATGGGGAAGCTGTGAAGGGGGTGGGATCAGGAAAAGTATTGAAAAGGTAAGAAAAGTTTAATTTAGAAAATAATTGCATGTGTAGTTGTAAATTGACACTGATTTCAACAAAAGAATAGGGTAAATTAGAGCAACTCGAGAATCCAGCAAGATAATTGATGGCAATTCCACGTCCTTCACATAACAAATACAGTGGTTCTAGTTTCTTAAACTATGCATCACAAGGAATAAACTGCTGATATTGGACTGATATGGAGTCCAGTATAGATTAAGGTATGAAAGTTCTAGAGGACAGTATCAACTGTATTAAGGTATTTGTTATTTAGACTATTGTCTTTTGCAAGAATGGCTATTCAAAGAGAGTGTTGCTAAGCTTTGGAGACCTCTGGAAATGGTTTTCTAAGGCTTGTCTTAATGTACATGAACAGTTTTATTAATCAGCTGAAGACTTAGGTCAGACTTAGCAGTCAGTGGCAGAGGGCCAGAGAGAGCTTAACCAGCTCATCAGCTGGAAGAATTGCTTGTCTAATCCCAGCCTTGGTCTTTGTAGCACATGTACAGTTATTGAGGCTGAATATTATTTCATTTTTTCCTAATGAAATGGAATTATGGTTTATAATTAACACAAAAAAAGTCTTTGTGATTGAAAAAGTAATATGAGCAATCAAACTTGTAAGTGATGTATTATGCTTAAATTATTTGTAAACTAAGTTACACAAATGATTTGAAGTTTGGCAATATTCCAATATATGAAGAATAATAACTTATAGATTGGCTAAATGGAATGTAAGATTTATAATTAATAGTAGGTTATAAAGGCTTATATAATTTAGATGATTCAAGAATGTAGTTAATATATTTGAGGGCCTAATAAGAAGTCTTCTTGGAAGGATACTTGGCGTCAGTTATTCATCTTGCTTCTACAGAGTTTGAGATGTGAAAGTATGATGCCTGCTTACTAAGATGTACAATATTTCTGACTGTTGATAAAGAGCCATATCATATTATATTTTTCTATGTACAGGAATTACTGTAAAACCTTTAAGGATTTAAATATGACCATTTGGAAGGACTAACCTTGTTAAAGAAAAACTGTGAAGTCTGTCTTCATCTGACAGTTGTTTTTAGAGGCATAGCACTGAAACAGAGCAGAAGAATCCCACTCTGGCACTGAGGAGAACAATAAAAAGAAGGAGCAGGACAATAGTCAAATAAGTTATTGCTCTGAATTGTTTAAACTTCATCCTTAAAAGCTGAGGTTGAAAATTATATATGCAACACATATAGGCAAAAAGTTAATAAATTACTGCACATTACCAGATTGTGCTCTTCTAGTATCTGGAATAAGTCAAGAGGTGACTATAAAGCAATTTTTGTTTAAAAAAATGTACTTCTGAACACACCTGTGAAAGCTTGATGTTCCAATTCAAATAAGGGAGTAGCTATGCAGAGGGCCAAAGTCTCCAAATGTACTCAGGAAGACAACTTGAACGCACAAATAAAAGTCCTAGTTGTTTACATTCCACTTTGGTCAAATTTTTTGCACTTAGGATCAAGAGCAGGAACCTGAAAAGCAACACTCAGCCCTTCTTTATTAGGCTGTGTTTGAATTTTCAAGTGGCCTGACTTTTGCTGTTGAGTGGGACAAGAACTCAATTATCCTTTCCCCAGGAGGCTTCCAGATGGACTTCCAGGTGGTGCCCCTAACCAGTAGGTGATCGGCTAGACAGAAGGCTAAACAATGTTCCCTTGAGCTGCTGCAGCAGTTACACCTGTTTGCTGTGAGGAGAGAGCAAAAGCAAATAAAGATTTCTGGACTCTGGTACAGAGGAACAGAGGAGGGCCTGGACACTCCTGCTGATTTTTTTACACATTTTATGTTTAATTGTCCCTGAATACAGTTTAAAAGGAAAATTCCTTTGCAGATCTGGCTGTTAGGGCAAGACCTTTCTATCACCCAAACATGATCTTGTTTGATTTCTATCACCCAAACGTGATTTTGTTTGATTTAGAGTGGAATCGGACTGTACAGCAAACTGTACTACACAGATGTGAGGGTGTCACAGCCTGTGAGCATTCAGTGCTCAACTGACTGCAGAGACACTGGTGCAAATGCCAGTCTGGCCTTACAGATGTGTGTGTACATGCATCAGTTCCTCATGGAGTTGTAGGCTGACACTGCTTTGTGGTCTGTATGGCTGATTATGGCCACAAGTAGTACTTAAACATACCTAAGGGTCTTAGCAAAGAGGTTTTTATGATTTATCCCTGTGTTATTGGTGCCTTGGTATAAGTTAGGTATAAAAGCATTCCTTTTTTACCAGACTTCTACAAATGCCCACAGTATAACAAGTTCTTCAGATAGCCATTAAAAACCAATTGTGTTTCCACCATACCCTACATAACAGCCCCTGTCTCATTATTAGTTTACAGTTTGGAACATGAAGTGTGATTGCCATATTCCCCATGCTTGAGGGACTAGCCTATATCCCTGTTTTCATTCCTTTTGCAAGCACTCATCTCCTGTAATAAGGATCCAAAATAATATGCTTGGGAGAAAAAAATATTAATACCACCAAGAGGAGGAGGTGCTTCAGCTCTATCATTTTCAGATATTGACATGTCTTGGCACCGAGAAGCTGATGATTGTTGTAATGAAGGTTAGGTTGGAGTAGTTAAAAAGACTTTGTTTGCAATTGTTTCTTTACAGTGGTCCCAAGGATCATGTGTTTGTTTATTTCACTGACCATGGAGCTCCAGGACTTCTGGCTTTTCCTGATGATGATGTAAGCATTTTGGGAATAACATACAACCCATCATTTTAGTGACATACTAAAATAATAACTAATAAATGTAAAACATGAGAATATTTAGTGCACTGCTATATTGAGGGGAGAGGCAGAAAAAGAGCAATATTCTCATCATTGTGTTTTGGATTTTTTCCAGTTAGAATCTGTAACATTCAGTTGAAACTTAAGTTATGTCCTTCCATATTTCACTGGACTTTGGTGGTCCAAGCAGACTGTTTCACACAGGTGTGACTTGGCTTTCTGGTGCACCATATATATCCTCTGGGACCATTACTCATCTTTTCCAGAGTGGTAAAAACTAGAATGTTATACTTCAGAAGGACAAAGGACTGGATAAATTTATTGGGGAAATAGTGTACATATTCACAACAGTTAGTATTTATTAAGTGAATTATGTGTCTGTTGAACATAAGCAGTTTTAATACAAGCTTTCTTATTTTACAGCTTCACGTGAAGGACTTGAATAAGACTATTTGGTACATGTATCATCACAAGAAATACCGGAAGGTAAACAAGCATAGCAGAAGTTCTGAAATTAAAAGAGCAGCTGGCGTGGAAGAGAGAGATGTCTTCAGTTTGAGAGTTGTTCAAAGCAGGAAGAATCTGTTGCATGCAGTTAAATTTGCGTTAGGATTTTGCACTTAAAAGGATTGATCTGCTCCAAATTTTCTCTTTCCATATTTAGTTTACTTGTTTTTGCAGTCAATGTTGAGATGTAGTGTAACTGCTCTTTGCTAATGCTGCATATTCTGACTAGAGAAACAAAGTCCGTAACTGCTGCACCCCCATAATCTGTACCTGACTCTTTCTTCCTGTGCTTTGTTCACTTCAGACTGTGCTGTTATTACAGGAAGTTTGTATATACCTCGTGTTTTTCTTACAGTTACTTCCATAGTTTAAAAGACTCTACCTCTTGTCAGAAAATTCTATGTATTTATTTCATCACCTGTACTATTAAGCAAAAAAATTAATATTTTGGTCATTTTACTAGGGCTTTTTTAAAGCAGTTCTTTGTGGCAATGTCTGCTGTGGCTGGCTGTGTTTAGGAACAGTTCCAGAGATACTACATTCAATACTGACACGTTGCTGTGCCTGTAGAGTGACTGTATATTTGATCTGTGCTTTGTACATCAGCCAGTAGATCCCTGTGGATTCTGTAGAGATTAATAACACCTTTTCATTATGATTCTTTCCCCTTTCCACATAGTTTGATTCCCGAAAATGAAAAACTATCTTTTGTAGCATTATGCATAGCTTTTGTTTCAGTAACAGCAGTACAGGCCAACTAGCTACAGCTGAAAAGCACCAAACAACTTTTCTCCATTTCCTCATGTAATTTCTTACAGTCTCTGATTTATTTTTTTATTTTATAGATGGTGTTCTACATCGAAGCATGTGAATCTGGATCCATGATGAATCATTTGGCTGATAATATCAATGGTGAGCAATCAGTTAACTTAGTGGACTTAAATACTACAACTTGTCACAGACCTAAACAAGTATTGACTGTGACAAGAATAGGTTCAAGGCATGTTTATATAGAATTTTAGCAGGGGAGCACAAGAAAGTAATACTTCCCATTTACAGGAAGTTCCTTTTAATAGAGTCTTACAAAAGACTGAAAAGGCTTTCAGTTTCTTGGAAATGAGAAGTTGAAAAAGTATTTCTTTTCAGGAACCAGGTGGTTGCCTTTGACTGGTAGCAGTTAGGTTATACAGACATTTTTCAGCCTCAGCACTGCTAACAGCAGGTGTGAAGTTCCCGCTCTCAGTTTCATTGAGTAGTAAAGCAGTTGTGAGACACCACTGCCAGGCAGTTTTGCTGCACATTTGCACAGGAACCCAGGACGTGGAACTCAGATTTTTCAGGGTTTCCAAGCTCTGTGCTGCAGAGCCTTGATTAGGGTGAGGAATCACAGCCTTTTGTAATGCCTGTTCCGTGGCGGGGAGACAAATGCTCACTCTTGTGGTTTTGAAGGTATGACTGCAGAGAAGACCAGCCATGTGCCTGTCCATGGCATCCTGAGTGTTTGGCCCTGGTCTGCTGCCTGACACCCACCAAGATTTCTTACAAAAAGTTTTTCTTTTTTACAGGAAGTTTCATGTTGACGATTGTTCAAAACAAATGCTCACTATTTTTCAAAGTTTGTTCTATCAGAAATTTCCAGTCTGAGGACTCTGGTTTTACAGCTAGCTCTGCCACAGACTTGCAAAGGCAGAAAATTGACAATTTATGTATTAGAGTACAAAGCTGTCTCTGATGAGCTAAGAAGTTTAACTGGTTACTTAGTAAGCGTTTTGAAGGGTGCTAAGAGGAGCATTTTACTCCACAGACAAGATTCAAGACTTTTTAACTTTTGAGTTTTAGGTACATTCTGAGTAGAAACAACACAATAGCTCTATAAAATCATGTGGAACACTTTCACTTTGAAATCTGGATTTTCCTTCAATTACACAGCTATGCTATGTATTGACTTTGGCAAAAAGCCAAAATAGCTTTTGTCTTGATACCTGTAAAAATGTATTTACAGTATTTCTGCTGTGTTAGAGATGACTTACTGGGAACACTGTGCTTGGGGCAGATGTTGTAGGTTTATTTTACTTTTCTCTCAGTGTAGAGCATTATCCAACAAAGTATATTACTTAGAAGGTGGCATTATCTGGAAGAAAAGATGATTTTTAGGGGATTCACTTCAAGTTTGGAGAAAAGTTCTCATTATTGTAATAAGGAAAATGAATGTATAGATAGTTCTTGGTGCACAGTGCTCTCAGGCAGTTCTTGAATGGTAGATTTTTCCTTCAGGCATTTTTTTAAACACCCCAGACCACATTTGACAGCAAAGAAGAAGCTCTTGGAACAGCACTGAGGGTGACTGAACAGAATGATTAACAGGCTTCTTTCCTTCCTGCTACTTAGAAGTAAATGATTGAAAGGCAAAATACTTAGACAAATATATCATGTGCAGCTAAGTATTAAATCATGGAGGGGGGAAGGGAGATTAAAGAAAAAAAGAAGATTAAAAACCCCATACTATTTGTATTACAGTTTATGCAACAACAGCTGCTAATCCCAAAGAGTCATCTTATGCATGTTACTATGATGATGAAAGGCAGACTTATCTTGGAGACTGGTACAGTGTGAATTGGATGGAAGATTCAGATATGGTAAGTTACTTAAACGAATTTTCTTCATTTTCGTGTATGAAAAAGATCACTAGGCTTTTTAAACATAGCTCTCTTAGAGGATTTGTGAAAATATTTGGCTTTATGTGAGACCGAAATCAACAAATTAAGTTGGTAAAAGTATTTATCTACTGCTCAGAACCATATGTATAATTTTTATTTGTTTGGGCCACTGAATTTACTTCCAATACCTACTTTCACAAATATTGTTGTCTTTTGTTATTTATAAGATAGAAGATACCTAACTTCTAGTTCCAAATTCACATAATCTTTATTTGCTAATCTGAGACCACGTCTCCAAATGTGTTAAACAAATTGGGTAGTTCAGTAGTAGTATGTCTGCTTCAGGGGTGCTTAAATATTGAACTGTGGCTAACCCACTTGTTAGTATAGTGGAGAATAGTGTTAATGAAACAAATCTGGGATTTGTATGCTAGTCCACTCCCTTCTTGCCCATTTGCTGGGAGATTAGGAGATTACTAAAAGCAATATGAGAATATGCTGTCAAATCTTATTTTCAGTTTTTACTTTTATGTCTTTTAAAGGTTGTATAGCTCTTGCCCTATACTACCCACTGGCAGCTAAGACCCTTTTCAGCTTCCCTTGCATTTTTAGAATAGCTGAGTTGAAGTATCTTTGGCCTCATGGAAGTTTCTTCATGCAGGAGGATCTAAGAAAAGAAACGCTCCACAAGCAGTTTCAGCTGGTGAAGAAACGCACCAACACCAGCCATGTGATGCAGTATGGAAACAGAGTATGTATTTGAGAGGGCTTCCTGCTCAAATATATCTTCAAGCCTTTTGAACCCTGTGCTTTCATGCCTTAAACCAAACAAACCCAAACAAAAAACAGCTGCAAACTGGCAGGGTTGATTTAGTCATTTTTAGTCATGAGCTATTTCTCTTAGAAGACCTCTTAGCATTTAAGTGATAATGATCCTGATGCTAAGGGAAGTCAGCCTTGCATATGCTTTAATCCAAGAAATCAGAGTTGTCCTCAAAGTTGTCCTCCAAGCTCTGCCAGTGATTTGACACTTCAGTAAAGTATAAGAAAGGTATTTACCACTTCCAGGCATATTATGAATATTAGTGAAATGTTAAAAAGTACAATAATCCCTCAAATGGGAAGAGCTAAGAGGTGATACAACATTTATAATAGTCCCATTATGCAACAGATTAAGTACTTGTTAAAAATAATGTGCAGTTACATAACCTGGCAGCCTATTTCCCCCCAGTGAGTTTTGGAAATAAAAGTTCCCTGATTTTTTGGCAGCCTTTTACCTCATTGTATTAATAACCCCAACATGTGCATACACACAGAGACACACACACACAACCCTGTGATCTCCTTTATTTTCTCTAATAAAACAAGTTTAGAGAGTTAGGTTTGCATGGCAGACAAAGACAGAACTACCTACTTGGGGTGATTGACAGTTTCCATCTGCTTACTTTTTATCCTTCAGAGCATCTCGTCCATGAAAGTGATGCAGTTTCAGGGCACAGGGAAGAAAGCTATGCCCGTTTCTCTGCCACCTGTAGAACACTATGACCTGACGCCTAGTCCTGATGTGCCCTTTGCAATCATGAAACGAAAGCTGATGGCTACCAATGACATTTCTGAGGCTAAGAAGATTGCTGCAGAGATGAAAGCATACCTGGAGGTAAAAAAAGAAAAAATAATTGTCCATCAGGCCAGATTAATTTCCATCCTAAGCAATGGCAGGAGTAAAATCCCTGAAAGTCAACAAAATTACTTTTCAGACGGTAACCTCTAGCTGATGGTTTACTCTTCCGTTAAAGTTCAGGGATCTGTTCCACGAGGCACATTCAGTAATGGTTATCTAGGCAAAGGTAAGCAAATGCAAAAGTCAGTCTCATAGCTTTTATTGATAGGGAATTCCTCATCTGCATCCATAGGGATTCTTGTGGGGAAGACTTAATCTTTGGTGTTAGAGAAACTCTTGTCTCAGTAGAACTGAAACCTTCCAAATCAAATAGTTCCTGCAGAATGGAAGTCAGTATTGGTGTTTCTGGTGCTTTCTTTCCCTGGCAGACACTAGAAGGACAGTAAGGGATTTTGGGTTCCAGAAATCTTGACTTTCTGTCAATTTTCATTTGAGTGTTAAGAGACAAGTCCAAGAGACTATGCTAAAAATAAATGGCAAAATTTGGTTCCCTAAAGAGCCCAAAAGTTAAAGGAGGTTTAAAGAAAGAGAAATTTCATTCAAAGTCTTTAAATTAGATTTAGAAAAAGCATGTTTTAAGCTCTTTTTGTTTTATGTGCAGGTGAAAGAATTTATCCAAGAATCCATGCGGAAGATAGTCACTGTAGTAACAGGATCACCAGAACAGACCAAGCAGATTCTGTCAGACAGATTGACCATCAGCAATTATGACTGTTACCAGTCTGCGGTGAACCACTTCAAAGCTCATTGCTTCAACTGGCACTTACCTGTGGTAAGTCACTCATTAGATATAACCTGATAAACAGGCCAGAACAACTAGCACAGTCATAGGCACATCTGCAAAAATCAGCTTTTATTAAAAAGCTACCTTGGGGCAGTCATACAGATTAATTTCGAAGGAAGGGTAAGTAATGCTTTTGGAAGCAGGAAACCACTTCTACTACACCTTTAGGTAAGCAAGAAGTTTACTAAAAACAACCCTAAAAGTAATCTGTAATTTTTACTACTTAGTGCTGCCACTTCCATCAGTTCCCTCCCCAGAAATCGCAATGTTAAAAAAGTCATTTTCTGTTTCTGCTTGAAATATCTTCACTGACAAAACAGAAACACAAGCACTACCACTCTGAATTCATAATCTTGGTGCATTGAGATTTCTGTATTATATAGTATTATGCATAATTCCTTGCAGTAGTCTCGCTGCCATTTCTATGGTCTTGCTGAATTCTTGAGAACTACTTTTTAGTTTAGGGGCTTTATTACTGTTTGCTCTTCCTGGGATCCCAGTTGAGGATCAAATCCTGTTGTTAGACTGTTTAGATAAGACAGTCCTGATGTTAGGCAAGATAGCCTCAGTGGATTTTTTGTTTTGTTTTGTGGGATTTTAAGAATATGTAATGGGTTAGATGGTCTTGCCTATGAGGCCAGTGTGCAGCACAGCTGAATTTGCCTGGAGTTCAAAGAGCAAAGTGAGCAGAACCCAGATCCATTTAGCCCAGTACTAGATCATCAATTGAATACCTTGAATATTAATAGCATCTCTAAATTATTTCCACCATTTAGTCTGGATAAACAATACCTGCTTTTCATCACTGAAATGATTAACAATGTTTGTTTATTTCAGTATGAGTATGCACTGAGACAGCTGTATGCTTTGGTCAACCTTTGTGAAGGAGGATACCCCATTGACAGGTAATGAGGTTCCCAGATACACCCTGTAGTTTTAACTGTGGCTAAAAGAACAAAAGCTAATAGGCAGATAAAGCTTAATCCTAAAAGCTTCTCACTTGTTCTGCTCTTGTTATCATTTTGTCAGTAAATCACTCTGATGTTAGAAATGTTTATTTTGACAAACATCATTATTAGTTCCCTCCCACTCATAATGATCCATGTCCCCATAACCCTTTAATTTCCATACTGAGCCTCAGGGGAAATGACAGCCAGTCAGAGGATCTCACTGCACCACACAACATCAAACAAAACAGCATGACTGGTGCGAGGGCGTTGCCCTGTGACTCCTGTATGAGCTTACACTGCAGCCAGGTTGGGAACTGCTGTGTCTTCTGTGCTACCCCCTCAGCTGCTAGCTCAGAACACCACAGCACTGCTGGGTACTGGTGATGAAACGGCATATGGTGCTAGGTCCTTCATGTGTGTGGTAGGATAGCAGGGAAGTAATGGTCCAGGCTGACCCTTGTGGTGGTGCAGTAGAGTCAAGGGCAGCACGGTGTTGGAATTCTGTCTTAGGAGTTTGTGGTAGAGGCTGGGATCCCAGCTTGTGAGTCATGCAAGAGGAGGAAAATGGAGAGAAGAAGGCAGAAGGGTAGGGAATGTGAGGATGGACTGGTAGTTCAGTGTGCACTTGCAACTCAGAGGGTGAAGAACTGCTGCCCCTACTCCTGGTGGCAGCCCACTGCAGTCAGTTTGGGAAATAGTTTGAGAGCAGAGTACCTGCAAAGTTATTCATCATTATTGTTCTCTGTTGCAGAATATGCCTGGCCATGAATCAAGTGTGCCTTGGGTATTGATGGAAACAACAGTCCCGAATATAACCCTTACTACAAGTGATAACTTTTCATAGCTGTCATAATCCAGACTTTACGTGCATGCAACCTGGAGAGAGTCAGCCACTGTATTGGAACAGTGCTGGGAGCTGAGGCACCAGACCTTGGGCAGTGCAGCACTTGCCAGTGCTCTCCCCTGCATCCCCACCTGCTGACAGCCTGCTGCTTTGGGAGAGGCATTTTGGCAGACCACCTGGAGCTTTCAAGATGGATAATTTTTTTCAAAGCACAATGCTCTTAAGAATCTCTGGATGAACACTACTGGCCACATATGTGATTGCTAAATCCATTCTAAATCTAAACATTGAGTCATTAATTCTGGATTTTTTTAATACTCTTGCTAACTCTTTAAAAAAAAAAGTTAATGAATTCTGTTACAGTGACTAATTTGCAGTTTGGTTGAAGAGTTAAGAAACCAAAGCTTGTTTTTTAAGCTTTAACTCCTTAACAGTTTAAAGAAGTGAGTTGCATTTGAGAGCTATTTGATGTGGACAGCACAGTTAAATGTTGAACAGTAAAAATCTTTGTGAGTAGAAAGCACTGTTTTCCAAAGAAAACCAGACATATCTAATGCTGTAAATTTAGCACCAGTATGCTGTAATTAATTGTGTATACTCACAAACCTCTGGGAAGTCATAGAGTACAGGAATTGCCTGTGAATAAAAATAAAGTTGACAGTTTCATCTACCCACAGTGCAATAGTGTTGGACATATTGTGTCTTGAAAGTGAAGGAGAGCTAAGTAATTCTATGATATGCATTACAAGGTTAATCTGTCCCTGTAAGACTTTCATAAGGCAGGTCATCTCAAAAAAGCCTGCTCTAGCTAACCAACAAAACCCAAAACAAACCCCAAAACTCCAGCCTAAAAGCAACAACAAATATGTAAAGCCCCAAATCACACTTGAAGGTGCCACTCCTTAGAGGTGACTCAGTAAAGGACAAGCACGGCAAAATTAGAGGTTGTGAGGTGATCCACAAAAGTTTCAGGTTGTTCACACCTTTTTACAGGTGTATTTATACAGAAATATTTCAGTTATTTCCAAAAAGTGTGTTAAAATACGCAAAATTACCTTATCTCCATGGGAAAAGAATGAACTTTGACAAAAACTGAACCAACATCACCAGGATGGAGAGAGTTCTGGGTATCTTCACACAAAAGAGAGTGGTTGTAGAGGTCTAACTGCTACTTTTATATAAAGAAGAGTTAGATAAATCCAGGAACATGAACAGCTTCATGAACACTGTCTGCAGAGAGAGAGAGATCGATCCCAGAGCACAGCTAGTGTCAGGACGAATGGAAAAGGTAAAACTCTGTGGAATTAGGCTTTACTGAATTAATAAATTAAAGTTTGCACCTTGGGGGTTGTTGGAAGTTGAGGTATGTGAAGCTCTTGAGTCACTGCTTGTTTCTTCTCAGCTGTAAAGCTGGGGGGTTTTTAGCAGAAATCTAAAAATAAGAGTATGAAATTCATGACTGCCTGAACATGTTGCAGTTGTTTCCCCGATGGCAGGAGGAAGGGCTGGCCCCACAGACAGCTTTTAGTCAAGTCTGGCTTCTATCATGAAAGAGCATACCAAGAGCTCCCGAACACTTGGGAGGAACAGGAGCAATTACTCTTTCAAAGCCCTATTTGAATGTATACATTCAGTCTGGTATTTTACGCATCTCTGCTTTCAGAGTTGTTCTCTGCCCTAGAAATCCAGGCTGCTTCTCAAGCACTTAGCATCATCAGTTCATAGGTTTAACATTTTTTTCACCCTTTGTAAATGCCCATTTTCTCCTGTAGAGAAGTCTTCAGAAGAGGCTTTTGTTCTTTTGGATTTTCATATCTAGAATGCAGAGGTTAAAAAAGAGGCCTCCAGTTCCTCATAGATGGTGTCACTTTATGGCCAAGAGTCTCCAGCCATACGAAGTAGACCTCAGAAAGTAATTATCAGATGAGAAATCAGCTGCTAGCACACATTTTTATTTTCACAATTCACTGGCACCCAGATGGCACTTGTTACCATCATGTGCCCTGGCCCTCCTTGCAGACCCTTGTAGCCCTGAGGATGCAAAGCCGAAACATAAGAGTGGGATTTTGTTCTGTTTTCCTCTTGCAAGTGATTTCCAAAGCTTCACCCTCCTAAGTGGCATTGTTACCCCTTCCCTCAGGTATGTTGCAAACTGAAAGACAGACACTGCCGATGTCACTGCACCCACAGTGCTGTCTGAGATGGAGCAGGTTCTCATCCATGCCTTGAATTTTCAGTTCATATCCAGAGACCTGTTTCCTTTCCAGTCACTCAGGGAACAGCCCCACAGAAGAAAAAACCAATACCCTTCACCTGCACTGATCAATACATTTGTTTTAAGGCTTCCAAATAGCATCACACAGGCTTTGTGCCTGCATGGCAGGCTGTTTTGTGATGGTAATACAATCTAATGAGAAGATAATTTTAGGATTGTGCAAGGTCAGTCTTACGCCAGAATACCTTGTGGTGTATTGGGCAAATACAGACACCCTCGCTCTTCCTGTAGGCATGCAGTTGCTCAGCCTATCATTCCTAGAATGTTCGGATGCTGGAATGTAAACTATGGAAAACTGTCAGGTTTCCAGCAAATTGTCACCACCAGGCAAAACAGGGCAAAGTTGAGGCTGTGTTATTTACAAAAATAGCAGAAGAGTTGTGTATATCCGTAGCCCCTGGGAAGAGTGTCATTCACCACAGCCAAGGTTCCCTGTCCTCCTCCTCCTCCTTGTTGCAAGGAAGGGAGTTCAAGGCCCTTTTCCTCTCTGTGTGCCGAATCTGCTGTGTGTTTCTACCCAACATGCTGCTGCACAGAGCAGTTCACTGCCTTTCCTTGGCGAGGACCTGGAGGGCAGGTCCATGATCAGCCTCCCCAGTACACCATGTGCTGGCTACCTCTGTATAATGCAAAGTTAGATGGACACAGCTTTGTTCAGAGCACGGGTAACCACCCTCCCCTACCAGCAATAAAGCAGAAAGCAGTTCACCTGAGTTGGAGATAATGCACTTTTTTAGAGATTCCAGTAAGCAGTATTGTTTTAGCTCTCTTCAAAACAAGTTGCATCTTGTCTCTTCAGGACAGCTTTAAGGTAAGTGCTGAGCAGCCATGCCCATCTCAGGGCAGGAGGCTGAAGCCCTCTCATTCTTGTGCTCAGCCTTTGCCTGTGAGAACAGGGATGGAGGGGCAGCAGAGGGAAAGGAAGCAAAATGCTGACTTAAAGCAGCATTTTGTGCCAAGAGCTTGGGCAATTCTGAATCAGAGGCTGTTTCCTTCCTAGGGGCACGATACCCCAAAAGACGCAGAAGACAACAGAAGTCCTACAATTCTCTAAGCCTTGCACCACAGGCAGAGCTGGCCAGTATCCCATATTAGCAGCACCCATCCAAGGAGGGATCCTGGTGGGACAGGCGGGTCTGCACAGCAGCTGGATAGGAGGAAACCATTTTTCATGGTGCAGGGGGTTGAAATGCTGGACTAGGGCCCCAGGAAGGCTGATGACCCTGGAGACTGCAGCACTGAAAGGATGAGGCTTCAAACAACCTTGGGAGGCAGCCCCGCTTGAGCAGGGTGACCCCCAAGGTGACCCTCAAGGGTCCCTGCCAGCCTCAATCACTCTACAAGCCCATAGTAAAAAGCCAGTCTCGTGCCAGGTTTCAAAGTACAGTTGGTGACTGGATCATGAGGAGGCCCAAAAGCTCTTAAACTCAGCATGGAAACTGCCTTTGATCTCAATGGCTTTTATTTTAGGATAAACTTGTCCTGCTAGTGTAATTCTTTCAGTGAATTATTCACAGATTGTGTCACTAGGTGCAAACTGGCGTTAAATCATCTCTGTTCATGCAGCGGCCACACAAGCTGGTTGTTTCTCTGCAGAAGTTGCTGGGTTCAGCAGGTCTCCTCGTTCCTCTCTCTCACACTGGGATACTTTCCTTGTGAGTCAATGAGTGACCATTGCACAACATTTCTCTGCAAATGAGTGTTTGAAGAGGCCTTGGCTGGATTGCACAACCCTACTTGGTCAAAACGTCCTGAAACACTCCTGTCGGCTGAGGGCTCACATGAGGGCCAGCATGTGAGTCACAGTGTGACTATCTTGACTAACCAGGGGAGGCCACAGATCACCAGGCAGGGCTGCTTCCTCCTCTCCTGGGCTGCACCATGAAGGAACCCCATGGCAAAGCCAATGAATAAAATCACATGGAGCATTTAAAAATGCTCATTTTATTCCCACATTTGACTGCTTTTTCTCATCCGAAATGTCAGATACCTGCCCAAAACAGTGCAGGATCCTGGGCACCAAGGTCCAGATGAAGGGACATGCTGAACTGCTCTAGTGACCTCCACACTGGAGAATCAGCACTTTGCCAGGGTCACCAAAACAACGGCATGTTTGTTGCAGACAGGCTGTTTCTGCATGACCCTGGTGCAGGCAGAGCCTGAGTGCCATCACTGAGCTGTGAGCTCAGGGAGGCAGCATCCTTCTCTGTCCTGGGTCATCCAAAATACCATCATATGGGTCGTCTCCCAGCTTATATTCCCTGACAAGGGACAGCTATGGCCACATCACCCCCATACTTCAGAGATGTGTGTTTAGTGAAATGTTGCTGGTGGTTTATGTGATGGGACCAAATAGGCCAGTTGCTGCACAGCCTCTGAGCAAGCTACGCTCTGCACTGAGCCCTAGCACAGGGATTTCCTTCCTGGCAACTTGCAGCCAGGCACAGTAATTCACATTACTGTCAATAATCTCTGGGCTGGGGAGAGCCATGGCAACTCTTGCAAATCAAATCAGAGCTTTGCAGTTGTTAAGCCAGAGGAAAATGTTGCATGTGCAATTTGAGAACCTTTGTAAAAGCCCACATAAATTCAAAGGTTCAAGGCACTCCTTGCATTTCAAAAACTGGAATTTGCAGGTCTGATTTTGGGTCTAGACATTGGTAAATTTAGGTCTGAGCCCATTTGGATTGCAGTGATTTAGCACTGTTTCCATAGGCTCCACTGACCAGCTCTATATCTCGTACTTCCGCCTAGCCCCAAGGTCCAGCTGGTGACTCAGATGTCCCAAGACACTGTGAGGTGCTAGAGTGCTTCGTTTCATCAATCAGTTTCTTGACCCTGGCTGGTGGAAAGTCCAGTTGCTCTGCAGAAATATCCAGCAGAATATCAGTCCTAGCTTCTTTCCTTCCATGTTTCTACTTTAACCTCTCACCCATCAGATTACTTTTAGGCTCATTGACTGTGAATGGTACAGTAAAATGATAACCCGATCAGGCCAAGGATCAGGGAACCATCAGGGAAAGCCCCAGTCCTGGACATCCAGCACCTGGGAATGGGGACAGGCTATGGGACAGGCTGAGGGCAGGCAGGGCAGGGGAGCTGGAGACCAGTCCTGCTGCAGCATCACTGGGGCAGGGGCTGACAGCCTTGGGAGGCTGAAGTGGGGTCCTGGGCCACGGGCAGGGTGGGGAGGCACTGGGGAGGCACTGGAGACAGCCACACCTGTGAGTGCCCTCGGGGCCCTGAGACCAGCATCACCTCCTAGATGGGTACTGGAAACCTGTATTTCAGGTTTAGCCCCAGCATCTCGAGTGCCACCCTGAGAGCAGCACAGGCTCCCAGCAGGAGCACACAGCCCCGCAGGAGGGTGATGGCAGCAGGAGGGACGGGTTCAGCTCTGGCATCCTGCAGATGTGCTGCCCAGAGGCCAGGAGGAAGTGCCAACAGCTGCATATAGCAGAAATGACCACGAATTTGGAGTCAGCTGTGGTGTCACGCACTGCAAGCTCTGCATATGATATCCTCGAAACCAAGATTGCTGTTATTCACTGTTCCTCATTCTTGATTGTTGTCCCTTCCCAACAAGATGTGCACGCAGCCCATGCTGGCAGATGCACAGCACTGGTTTGCTATCTGTATGCAGATTTGGCTACAGCTGGGGCACGTAGGCATGACATTTATTTCAAGCCCCAGAGACTGAGACAGTGACCAGCTACATGTCCCTCTTATCCTTGGAGCTTCAGGAATAAGGCAGAGACCTTGGGCAACTTGGCCAAGGTGCCTTAAATCTTTCTTGAATGTTATTGGGAGGAAATAATAGCAAGTTTGAGGAAAACCCGGAGTAAAACACCTTTTCTTCGTAATCAGAGCTTTACTAGGCCTGATTCCAAGATGGTGTAGCTGCAGTGGAGGTTACTGGCCTCCTGCATTAAGACAACCCAGAATTTTGTGTTCGCAGTGGGAATCTTGCCTGTATGAAGGTATCCAGACATGGACTTGTCTTGTAATTAAGCCTCCTGCTTCCATTATCCAATCCTGAAAAATTGTTTTCAAATTTAATGAAATGCATTTTTGCATTGATTGAATATCTTCTGTGGGAATTTATTTGTTATGGGAAATTTAGGAGTGCAATGACTGAATGATTAAAAGCATACACAGAAAGGAGAATTAGAAAGTTCTGTCTGCAACAGCCTGAATTTATTAAAGTAATAACCTGGTGGGAATTATAGATAGGATAACACTTGTGAAAATGACAGCCATGTAAAAAGGGATTGGTATTTAATTCTAACTGCTTTTGACTCTCAAATTTTAATCTGGTTTGATACACTGGGCAAATTATTAAGTCTTTTACAAAGGCTTATTTTAAAATAATTGCACCACATCACATATTGAAATAAATATACAATTAACCAGACACTATCAAACTACCAATGTGAATAAAACTGCTGTACATGTAAAACTGATGGTGAAGACTTTCAATCTTTAGGAAAAATACATTGATGAAATGCCTATGCTGCCTGATTTCAGTGACAAACAGATAGATGGCAGAAAACATACTCTTAGTGAAAGTACGGGGTCATCTTGCCTTGTTTGTAATTATGTGGATTTCAAAGGCAAAGACAGGTTGTTGACAGCAAGACAGAGGTGGAGTTCTGCTACAGGTGGCAACCCTATGCCACTGAAGACATCAGACAAGACCCAGTTTATTCAAACTGGGTGAAGAGATACTGTAAGGCACAAATACAGTCTTACCTCCAAACAGATTGAGGTGTGTGCAGACCTTTCAAAGGCTCTGTGCACAGACGTGATTCACACCTGCCATCATTTATTATAAAGTAAATGTCCACCTTTTTGCAAGATCTCTGGATTTTCTCTACTGTTCATTTATATTCTGCAGTGTCAGCTGGTTGCAACTGAGAGGTTCTGAGGCTTGATACTTCAAGTTTTCCAGAGGATGAATGTTCTCCTGAATGCTCCTTTTACTTCTGCAAATGACCTCTGCCGAGAAATGCCGTGTGTTCAGATACCATCTACAATTAGCCCATCTGCCCTGTGTTGAAGGCCACACTCCAGAGAACTTCTGAGGTCTGCAGACACCAGAGGATCTCACAAGGTAAATTATCCAGCTCTTCCAGGATGACAGAAAAGACAGAAAAAAAGCAGCACAGCCCTTAGGAAAAATCTGACTCTTTGACAATTGGAACTGGTGGGGTTTTATGGTCTATCGGTTTATAAATAAAATGGAAATCTTTCTTGGTTTCGCTCTTCAGCAGGGAGGCTTTGATATGGTGAGGAAGGGCATCTTTGTCCAGCTGCAGCCACTGGTCATCAACATAAACAAAGAGTCCACAGTCATTGGGCTGGGACACTTCAAACTTCTCAGCACACTGCTGGCTCAGCTGCTCAGCTGTGGTGTCGCGACGGGAAGCAAGCGTCCTTGACTGACCACTGATTTCCAGAAAGGAGATACAAATGAAGTCCTGAAGAGAAACATGAGGAGAGACCTTGCAGTTAACAGAGTAACCTAGGACTGAAGGAGGTAAAATTCAGTCACAAAGCTCTAGCTGCCTAGAGCTCCCAAATACCCTCCAGTCATTTTCCAATGTCCTAGTTATTCTCTCCTTTCTTCTGTCTGACAGGCTTTGAATCAGCACATACTTAAGCACTTTAGCAAACAATTAGCACCATAAAGACACTGAAGTTAAAGCACTTTTTTCTGATTTTAGTGATTTTTTAAAAATTTTATTCTCTATTCTATCGTTAGAGAACGATCTGCAATGGTTCATTCTCCCGTCTTTTTACAGCTCGTGAAGAAAGGGTTTGCAAAAAAGTGACAGACAAGAATAACAGACCACAAATGTCAGCGATCTGGCCTGAAAACCTCCTGTTTCCCAGAAAGAGGATAGGGGTGGCAGTATGGTGACCTTGCAACTTCACAATCACCCAAACAGCACCTTGAGAGTGTGTCCTCTGAACTTCCTTCCATCAGTAAGGAAATAGCAGAAGTTTTGATGAGAAGGCTGATTTACTTGAATCCTGTTTCAGGCAGTAACAACTGTTGTGACAACTTTCATCTTGCCAAACACATCAGGAACAGAATCTAGAGAGCTTTTGGTCTCAGTGGAACCTGTGTGTTTAATTTGCATCTGTGAACTTCAAAACAAATCCCAACCATTTTGTTCAGAAAATAATGAGGTTCCCCAGCAGAAGTGAAATTTACAACTGCGTGGACTATAGGCTTCCAAACTGCATTTAAGGAGTGTCACTGCAGTTGATTAAGGCAGACAGAAGAATGGGCAGAGGCCTGCTGAGCAAGCTGTTTAGCTCTGCCAGAATGGGCTTTCATGTTTCTGATACTACTCTTCATTCAAAGAGATGGAAAATGGCCCTTCAGCTGTTGGAGGTGGTGGGAATCTTCTGGGGAAATGCGCAGTTTGCTTGCTCAGCTATTATGCTCCATGCTAGGTACTTCTATGAGCTACTGCCAGAGCAGCACTCTGGGCTGGATGGGTATTTGCTGTACCTCAACCACCATTCACAGTTTCTGAGATCATCAGGAACTAGTCTGACTGCAAGACGGGAAATCTGTTCAACTCCATGCTTTCACATGGCTACATGGACTACTCTCCACCACAGGAGACTTTCCCCTGGCTTTCCCCTCGGCATACACAATTTTCAGTTCTGTACTGTGAAGGCTCTACAGAACCTGAGACGTGGCCTTTGCTGCCTCCCTGTGGGTGACAATTTGATCACAGGACATGGGGCTGGCAGGGAATCCTGCCTGCCTGGACCTGCACCCAGCCTCACCACAGCTGGAGGCCCAGAGCACCCATCCGTCCTGGGACCCTCTCCCACCGGTGCATGCAGAGATCTTTGCCAGGCCATACGCAGCATGGGCTTCAAAACTAACCAGATCTTGATGGGTCTTTCCTGCTGCTGGGCAGGCTCTGGAAGATGCTTGACTGACTGGCTCTTGGGATATCTCAGACCCTCCTACAGCTTCACACCATCTAGAAGCAGCCCTGCATAGCCTGTTCACATCTCAGTTTAGCGCATGATTTCCCCAGGCATTAAGGGAGATAGATAAGAGGGGCTCCTGAGTTCCCACCACAGCTCCCACATGCAAAGGCTCCTAGCACACCTCCTTTGAGAATGAAAAACAAAATCACTCTGCAGTCATATTTAAAACTACAACATTATGAGGGTACTTCAAGATTTCAAAATGTATTTCGTAAGTAGTAGGTATTTCAAATGTGGTGGGGTTTTTTAAGACCTAGAAATCTTGCCCCAGATGTTCTCCTTTTTTAAATAGTGATTTCAATTAATTCTGTTTTTAAAAAATTACCATATGAAACATTTCTAAGTATGGAGAAAGCATGGAGGCTTTTTCCCTAGAATATGCCAGCTACCTGCACTGATGAGCGGGAAGCCCGGGCCTTGTTCAGTGTTCTCCGTCGCTCCCAGCGGTGGATGGAGTCCTGAACCTCCACACTCAGCTGCCGTGTGACAGTGATTTTATCATAGTTCTTGATATGCTCCAGGACCCCATAGGTGGTGGTTAAATAATAGGAGCCTGCAAAAGGTGAAAGTCTTGTATGAACGTCACACCTCCAGGGGCCATTCAGTCCCACTCCCACCCTGCCTGCTGATGCCCACACAGGGGCAGCCGTCTGACCCTTGCACTGCCTGTGCCTCGCTGGAGGGAGTGCAGGGGTCACTGATATTAACCAAATGAAGGACGCCTAATGACCAGTGTCCTTCAGCCCCTCCTGCTCCAAATCATTGCTGCTGCTCAGGCTGCTGAGGCTGTAGATGTCCTGCAAGGGAACACAGGCTGAAAGGAAAGATACAAAAGCTGCTTTCACAAACAAGCCCAAGCCACAGATGTTTATTCTTTGGGCCATGGCCATCTTTTTGTTGTGTTTGACAGGGCCCATGCAACAGGTCTGTAACTCGGGCTCCTGAGCAGTCCCCACAATGCAGGGAAATGGAAACAATCATAGAGTACTCCAGGAGAAGCACAAGGCCTGGATCCAGCCCCCAACTCCAGCTACACTACCGGAATGTTTGGACCCCGAGTCTCCTGTGGGCTCAACACTGTTGAGGGATGTCTCAGACCTGCAGGAACAAGTCACCCTCTGTTCCCGCCATTCTCTATTGACTACACAGGCAGCCAGGTGTTCACCTGTAATTCCTGGACTGTTCACAGTTGCGGGATAAATCTTACTAAAGCAGAGAAACAGGATAAAGTGGCAAAAGCCCTTTTCCCTCAGAAACGCCCTGGCTGATGTGGCATTGCTTGCAGCGGGAAATAAATAACCAACTGCAGCCACAGGGTGGCAGCTGGGTCATGATAAAAACTGGCCTCAGGCACAGGGGTGCAGATAAGCCCTGAGAAGGACAGAGATGCTGCCCTGGTTGCAGGGCAGCCCCGAGGCAGGCCTGAGGGAAGCGCTCGTTTCCCAGCTCCACCCTCGGCTGAGAAGCGGGAGGCGCGGGTCGGGCAGAGCCAGGCCGCGGAGCTGCCGAGCAGCAGCGCAGCGTCCCGGGGCGGCGGGGACACCCCTTGTTCCGGCCCCCGCATCCCGGTGCCTGGCAAACGGGGACAGCTGCAACTGCCCGGGGTCCCTGTTTTGACGGAGTTTCGCACCAATTGCAGTGCCTCTAGATGGCACTCGCACACCACCCAACCCTCGCGGCAGCCGGCTGCTCCCGCTGGTGCCTCAGGGGCTGGTGAGCCCACGGTCAGCGTGGCTGCTGCCTCAGGGAGGCAAAGATAGCCCTTGATTTAAGAGCAGTATTTTTAGAGCACCATTAAAGTTCGGTGTGGAAGAGGAGAGACCAAGACGTTGCCATTTGACTTCCTGTATTCTGGTGGATCGATGTGGAGTGTCCTACAGTCACAAAGGTTTGTGCCCAAAACACTCTCATTTTTCTTTACTATCTCCCACGAAGAGGTGCTGAGAATAGACTAAGAAGCCTAAAAGTGCCACTTTTCTCCTCTTAAATATAGTTACTACCCTCTTTTGCCTGTCATTCAATATTTCTCTTCTTCTGGCTGAGTCAGAGGTAGCTGTGATGGGACCCGGGATGGGGTGTATCCCTTCCCTCAGAATCCAGGAAGGAAGATCTCTGAGTCCCCCACAACAGGAATTCAGTACAACTTTTTAAAGAATTAAGTGTTTGCCCACTTCCAATTTTATTTCTATCCAGCTGTTCCCTATAATCTGTCCTTGCCTTTGCCCCAGCAGTCAGCATCACCATTGCTATTAAACTAATTCAAAGTGTATTTTTCATTTGGAGGCAAAATTTAAGTGTTTTTGTATATTGACCATACAATTTCACAGTTTTCTCACTTCTGCTTTACTTTTTCCCTTTAATTTCTCCACCTGAATCACCTTTTGCTATTCAACTTCGAAAGGCCTTACTCAAGTTAACTTTTGCCAGTTCTAAACTTCACTATCTCAGAGCTGTCTTCACTGAGATGTTTGGTTTTTTTCCATTCCTCATATCTGTGGGAGTATCCTCATTACTCCCACTGTGCTTTCTGATGTGATTATTCAGTCAGTTTGATCTGGAACTCCCTCACAAAATTTTCCCTTTTGACCGGAGTGCCCATTTCACACAGTCTTTGCGTCTTTGAGCTAAGAGAACTTCCATCCAGCTTTGCTTTCAATACCCTGAGCTCCCCAACCCAGATGACTTCAGTAACCAGCCTGGTAGTGTGCCCCTTTGAAATGAAGAACCTGTGTGCAGTTTAGTCACCAAAAGCAGCTTGGCTGTGTCCACAAAATGCTGTGCTTCAGCTAACATTTTTTTCTGCTAAGAATTCTTCTTGGCAGAAAAACTAGCCTGTGCAGAAACACCTTACTAGTATGCTGTATTGCTACTAATCATTCTATTAGTTCTTACTCTTGTCCCACTCTGCACTGTGCTGGGATGACATGCTTAGTTTCAGACTTATATCCCCATTTAATATAAATAAAATTAGTTTGCTGTTGTTCATCCGGGACTCCTTTTTAGAACCTCTGTACTTACCACAGCAAAGTCTAAAATAGACCCCATTTCATTGGTTTAGTGACTACTTGGTAATAAATGATCTGTGTTCCTAATTCAGAGTGTGTAATTGGTAATTGTCACTTGGGAAGCATGTGCTTTCCAAGCTATATTTAAGAAACTAGAGGCCCACAGTTCCCTGGGGTATTTACCTGTCTAGTAACGGAGGTCTTTAGTCACTTCCAAACTCAATATTCCTCTCTAACCTAACTTTATTTTCTCTGTCTCTCTGCGATGCTCAGTCAGAGAATATTGTCAGAGAGTTCACTCAAATTTAAGAGTAGAGTGACCATAAGAATGATGTACGGCCTCAAGCATACAATGCAGTTTAAGAAATGTGCTCTTTTCTCATTGGCATAAATAAAAGTATCTGCACAATTGTTTGCAGCAGCTGTTTAATTTTAGCAAAGACCTTCCAGCTCTTCATTCTTTGGGCCAAGGAACACAAGATGTCTCTGTTTCGGTTGCTAATCCAGCACCTCAGTTATCATTTATGATGAGTCTCTGCCTATCTAGCTTGTGTCTTAAGGCACTACTCTGCTAAAAGGAGGTAAAGTGTTTGGCACTAATTTTAGAACTTCAGATTTGAAAAGATTGGCCAAAGTATTATCCACAATATCTAGCCAGACCCCTGCTGCCCTACTCTCAAAAATACTGAAGTGAGACAAATAATGATTTCCAAAGTTAATATCTCATGAGCAAACTCTGTACTCTTACCTTCTCCTAGCTGCAAGGCAGGGTCCATGAGCTCCATCATATACTCCACATTCAGAAGGACTTCAGTCAAGTTGCTGCGGGCCAATACATACATGAGCACAGGAAGGAAGTCATCTGCACCATAGGGCTTTCCTGAGCAAAGAGAAACACAGTATGGTCCCAACACCACCACAAAACCATGTTCCCCCACAACAGTGACAAATTCTCAAACAGCGAGTCCTTTGTAGACCTTAGCTTATATTATCTGAAGAGTTAAAGCTCAAAAGCACTAGCAAAGAAAAAATGCTGAAAACAGAAAGTTAGATCACTTAAAAAGTAAGTAAACTTGCTTGAAGCCCAAAATATGATCTTATGAAGTAAATGGAGAAATATAAATTTAACTTCATTTATCACAGGCAAGTGGCAATATTTGAAGAGTGCAAAGGCTTCCAGCTTGTCCCTCTGATTTGATACTGACATCAAGACCGCAGTTCAGGTTGGCAGTATTAGTAGGGAAGTTGTCTACATGCATCAGGAGTGTTTATTCTCTTAGGCTTACTCTATGTGTGGGACCCAAAAACCAGAAAATACAATTTGAGACAGTGGTTTTAGGACTGAGGACTTCTGCATTTATGTCCCTTCAGAAGGCAAAACATCGCAGTACGTATTCCTAATTAAAACAGTCTCCCAAAAGCTAGGATCTAAGAGGAATCATCTTTCTAACTATGGTGTCTAATTAAGAAAACAGAAAGCTTTTCACATTGGACTTAAACCTAGTTTTTGAAATTGGTGTGCAGCAGCTGCTCAGTATTTCCTGTGCTTAAAACATTCATATCAACTAAGTTAACAAAGTGATCTAGTATGCAGTCTGTAAGAGCTCTTTGGGATCTCTGAGGACAAAAAAAAAGCATGCTAACAGTCATCATTATAAATAATTACTACTTAAAATAGAATCCAAACTGAAGCTTCCCTGCATAAACCACAAAGAACACAAGGATGACTTTTTTCCTTTGAAAGATGCTTTCGCTTTCAACCAACATGTCATAAATTCATCATGGAAAACCCACAATAGCAAGTTTCTTACCAGACCTATCTTCCCAATATTCAGAATTGATCTAACCTAATCTGCTTTCATTCTGAATGTCTTTCCAGACTGTGGGGAGTTTTTTCTAACCTGTGCACTTGGATATGTTGGTTTCATGGGCTATGTATGTCTTGAGACTGCTTGTCTCACCTCAAGGAATCAAAGCTACCCTTGATGTAGTTTTGGTGAAATTATGGTCTAGCCATTTTTGGCCCATAGAACACATGCTCTTCTATGGTAGGGCATACATTCCTATTTCTCAAATGTTCCCACTGACTTATTTCAAATATTTGCCATGAGTCAGATTTCTTTTTTTGTCATTCATAGCTGACGCAGATTCTCCACTGGCAAAGAAAGGTATTCTTCTGAAGCCTCAAATAAACATGAGCTTAGCCCCTGATTAAAAAAAAAAGTGTGGCTTTGAAATAAACCCAGTAATATGTCTAGTGAACAGAGAGTTGATCCAGTTAAAACAAAGTGTTAGAGAGATCATCAGGGCTGTAATTCAGTCTGTTTCTAACAGAGCCCACACATGCCACAACATAGACAATTTATTTAATGAAAGCTGGATTAATGCTTTCAATTCTGATTGCTTTGTTATGGCTGCCTTTAGTTAAAAGACACAGCCTTAGGTCTTCAACAAAACTATAAATGGACTTCATTGTTCCATTAACATCTGGATGGACATTTTTATGTGTGTTGTTCCCTTGGCTTATGTCTCTGTGAAAGCTTTAGCCCTGTGAAGGGTCCAATTCATTACTGTCATATACATTACCTTAATACAAGCAGCTTAGTATTACAGCTATTTAATATTTTCCAGGAAAAATAAAAAGATGACAAAACTGAGACATGAAAATGTAATAGAAAAACTTCACAGAAAAATCCCTATTCTCCTTTTGCTCCAAGTACACCAGAGGCCAACAGAGTTAGTTCTGTATAGAACTAGTATAAAGGAATACAAAATATGAAAGATTTGGTAGGCTCATTTTTCCCTTCATTAAAAAATTCTTCTTTATGATCTAGTAGTTACTGACCAGTGGCATGGATAGAATGATTCTAGTTTCCTAAAGGCAAAGGGATTCCCAGTGCAACATCAACAGCAGAATTTCCCCTATTACTTCTCTTTCATGACTAATTCATGTCATGTCTGATAGGGCATCCAAGAAAGTTGCTACTTCACAGTATATATTCCTGTTCTCTGGAGGAAAAAACTCTGGGGTGTTGGTTGGTTGGTGTTTTTTTACACCTCACCAAAATAGATCATGAACAGAGAACAGACTGACCAACTAATGCAGAGTGGAAACAGCAGCTTGGAACTAAACAATTCCATGTCCCCATTCATCATCTTCTGGTGTCAACAGAAGTGAAAGTTAGAGGACAGTTCTCAAGACGGCCTACAGAATCTGTTTCTTTTTTGTTGTCTGAGAAGTGGTTGTACATACAATCAGGCATGGAGTCAATTATTTTTCATGCTGTCTATCTCATTTCTATAAGCTGATTTAGCTTCTCTGCCCTCCAGTCCCTGGTATAAACATTTCTCAACTTTAAGACTTCACAGAAGTATTATTGGACTCCTAGCTGTTTATATGCCTTAAATAGGAAAATCTAATATACAGTTTCTTTTTTGAGTAATAAATGCTTAACAGGGATGTCTGACTGAAATAGTGGAAAGAACACATGCTCCATATGCTGTATGCTCACAACCTGTATAAATTACTAGACATCGCCTTAATCCGCCTGTGGCTATAAGATATCCACTTTTAAATACCGACATCCATAGCAAAAACTGAAGTCAGCCGGAGCAGAATGTGTCAACGAGAGAAAAGCAAAACTAATCACCAGTGATCTAGCTCTGACTGCATGTGTTGCTGCAAACCTACAATGTGGGCAAGGGCAGGTCAGGCATGGTACATTGCACCTTGCAGGCATCGCAATAGCATCTCTCCACTGACTGCACATGGAGCCAAGGAAAAGTGCCTGAGAGGGCAGGACTCTGAATCTCCCCTGTTCTCCTGGCTCCTGCAGGAACAGGGACTAGCTTTAGCATGTACAGCCATCAGTCCAAGCATAGCCCTGAGGTGCTCTGTGTCTCAATCCATCCATGGGGATAATAGGTGCTATCAGAAACTCAAATATGGCCAGAAGCAGGAGTCTACAAAGATAGATGAAATAATGCCTGTGAACCAAGATACCTGAGAGGTTGCTTCAGCATTGTATAACCCATGTTCTTCCTGTGCCATGAAAGGCACCAGGGCACTAACCAGTGTCCATCTGGGAGCTGCTGCAGGGGTATTCTCTGCAGGCTGCTGCGTCCTCAGCTCTACTTTCACGCTGGGCCTGAGCCAATTTCCTAGACCTGTGTGGCTTGCTCCATCTGTGGTCTCTCACAGAGGGGTATTTTTGCAGCTGGCAGAGTTAAATCTAGCTCTGACCCTGCCACTGCTCTCAGTGACAGTGAGATTGAGTTTGCCTATTCAAGGTGGTGGTGTCCTACTCCAGATATGACTTGCTTGCTTTATTTCTCCTTCTTCCCTGCGGGGTCAGGAAACATTTATTTCATAAATATCTCTAAGAAGCTTAAAATAAGCCTTCTCTTTTGCCACAAACTCATCCTATTATGTTTATAGCAAAGCAAACACAACATCAGCTCCTGGATGGGATGCAGCACTTGAATAGATGAGTATTAATTAAATACATGATTTAAAGCAACTGGAATTCTGCCCAAGCCTCCATAAAGAAATTACAGCCTATTTTAACACATTCATGCATTTCTTTTTTTTCTATATATATTCTGAAAACCAGCAGACAGGGGTGATGCCGTGCACCTTGCTCTAATATTTTACAAACACTAGCTTGATGTCTGGAAGCAGATCTCCACTAAATATGAATTTTAGCCTCAGTTTGCAGCTGGGAAACCTGAGGTGCAAAAAAGGTTAACTGGGATTTTTTCAAGATCATAAGAAAAGATTGTGACTTTCCTTCCACACACTAGCATATTGCTGTCTCTTGTCTATCCCATACTATTTTCAGCAAGGTTTAATTTGTGATATATTGAATTAAGCAAATTAATAGATGCAGACAGCATGAATCCACTTCAAAAATGTATGGTTTAGAGATAAGAGGAATTTGTTCCCCATGAAAATTTTGAACTGGCTCTTTGATTCAAATGTAGAAATTGTGCTAGATGGCAGAAAACCCAAAAGCTCTAGTCCATCAGTCTTCATTAAAAATAACTTAAATACAAATATCGTCTTGCAAAAGGTATCAAAGTAAACCTGTTATGTATAGCTTTATTCTCCTTCTCAGAAGTGTGATACGATAATAAGCAGTGTAATGGGATTGCTCTGACAGCTTTAGGAACTTCTAGCACTGGTCCTACATTGGCTGCTGAAGTATTGGAGTTCAGTTTCCTTTCCACAAGCTCAGCTATCCCACTGAAGACACATGGCTTTGCTTTCGTCAACTGCAGAGACTTATAGGAGTGCATCAGGGTAGCTAATAGCTGGCTGCTCAACTCTGTAGGGGTGACAAACTTCATTCTAAAAGCTAAGGAAGAGAAATATTCCAATGGAATATATGTCCTATCTATCCTCTTTTTCCAAAAGCAGACTATGCACATTAGCCATGTAAAACTACGCAATAGAAATTATTAAATCAGATGTTTTGGTCACCTAGCCAATTCCATCACTAGTACAAACTATAGTTTTGAACTATATACTCCAGCTGCCTCTGCAGTTCAAAGACAGTCCAAAAATGAAGCTTCATAGTCTTAGGTAGTTCACAAGTTAGAAACGTTGCAGTAAGAAAATTGTACCTCCATTCTTGTTAAATCTCCTTTGAAAGCAGTCTGCCCATCTTTCAAACTTCCAACCTGAACTTAGAGTTTTCCATCCCTGATCTTCCTCATTCATGGTCTGACCAAATTTGGCCTGTTTGTCTCACAGTCTTTCTTCATAAACAAATGCCTATTGCTGCTTTGTTTTTCCATCAGTTCTCTTCCACAGTGGCAGCTCCCAGGCAGCACAGGGTTGGGTGACCCAGGCACACCACTGCCAGTACGCACCACACATATTGCAGATTTGCATAGTTTCTCACTCTACAGGTGTCACTTATGTTTTTGATGCAAAGCAGAGGTTCTCATTCTACTCATATCACACAACATAGCTTTAATCTTTTATCTGAGTAAAGGTATTTCTGAAAGATACATAATAAGGGGTTTTTTTCTACATAATATTACAGAGTTTCTACATAAATTAGCTATGTGCCCAGCTGTCCCTGTGCATATTGCAGCATGCCTTCCAAGTGTAAGAGCTGCTTGATTCCTGCCTCTTACTTTTTCTAGTGCCAAAAAAATGCCAGCCATTTTGTGGGGGGTGGGTTTCCCAACTCTTTTTTTCCCCCTATCTTTTTAATGCATTTTATTCTTACTAACCATTCCTAGTATTTTTAGCAGACAGGTTACATATTTTCAGATTGTAGGTTTTATTCTTGGAGGCATATGTTTCTGTTATTTAAGTTTGCCTAGAAGTTTGAAAAGCTCAGTGAGACACCCCAATACTATCATAATTGTGCCTTTGGTGAGGATTCACTTACTAATATCACTGCCTACACAGTCCATATGAGCATCTGAACCAGTGGCCCTTAATTTATTTTATAGCCAGTAATGAATTAATCAATATTGGCATTGGAGTTTGCCTTGAGTCATCTCGCCCTAAAGCAGAAACCTGTATATAACCAGATGAATCATCTGGACTCCATGGACTGACTCCACAATGTGATGAGAAGCTGGGCACGATACCCCTCTGTGGCCACCTACAGCGAGATGTAGCCAGAGATTAGTCCTACTTCACCTCTATCATGGAGCTGTACTCAGTGGTCTCTTGAGAGAAAGGTGTATGACAAAGACTGTGAACTTGCCTTCCTAATTTCTTGCAATGAATCTGATCCACAAGCTGATTGCCTTCAGCTTGAGGAAGAAATGCTAGTTTAAACCAGTTGAGGATCTGACCCATTCAGTTCTTAGTCTTAAATGTCAGGGATTTCAACCACAGCCAATTTATCAGGCAGATTTTTTCACGTAGTATGAATTGTAATCAAACCAAAGATCTCCTCCTTTCTTAAAATGTTGATATACATGGAGTCAATCAAGGTAGACTCCAAGGTTTCATGACTCTTTCAGCAGTGCAAAGATGGGCACTACCATGGGTACAGATGTTCCTAAATAAGCCTGTCCTTAGTTTTGAAGAAAACTTGGTACCTCTTGGGACATCCTGGCCAAACCTGGTCTGCTGTACATGAGTCTCAAAATGTTAAAAACCTTGTATTTTCATATGTGTCTGAAAAAAAAAAAAGGTGCCTGGTTAGGTGGTGTTTGCACTTTGCTTTGAGATATGAAGCCATGTTCTTAGGTCAGCTCATCCTATGGTCAGCCTAAAGTGAATAAAGACCTGGCCTGAGCTGACAAATTGCAAATTAAGCCAGATGACATAAGTAATTTCCCTGTTATTGAACAGATAATTTTTTTGGCAAAGGTAGACTGATTTTGGTCCTGCAGCAGAGGGAATGTTTACTTTTGTATTCCACCTGCTCTGATCTTGGAAGAGGAGGGAACTTTCTAATTCAGCAGTGAGGAAAAGGAGCTAAAAGGAGAAGAAGCTATTTCACAGGAAGCTGAGCATAGCCTCTGCTCTTCCTGTGTGAAGAACACTGCGCTGCCTCATGGCTGGCTGAAAGTAAAAGGGGCCCTGTGCTGTTGTTCTTGAGATGGGCAGAGAGCAGGAGGAGAATTCCCACCTGCTGAAATCTGCTCTGAGTAGCCCACAGCATGCTCTTTTGCATGCCACCAGCTGGAGTTCCCTGTCAGAAAAATGTTTCAAGTTGCTGAGAACTTGTCTTTGGAAAATGAAAGTGATCTAGGATCAGTTCATTCTGTGGAAGAGGTTTCGCACATTTCGCTTCTAAGTGGGTCTACAGTGCGTTTCACTCAATTTCTCTCCAAGGCCTCTGTTTTCCAGGAGTTAGATACAGCATCCTTCTCCCCTTAGCCTCTTTTTCTGGTCTGAATTCATTGGGGTACATTTCCATAATTCCAGGCCAGTTTTCTTTTGACCAAGCCTTGATATGCATGACTGATCATATGTAAGGGAGAGGGAACTGGATATAAGGGAGAGGAAACTGGATGCACAGGGATGAAATCAGCTTCCAACCTACACCCTGCTGGTAGTAGTACTCAGGATGAGAAAACAGCTGAGCTGGCCAAGATGCAGTGCTTTGGTTAGTGTAGCAAACCACAATGAAACCATCTGATGTCATTAATGTCAATATTTTAAACATGTAGGGGTTTTTGAATTATTTCCCTGACCCCTCATTTCTGTTACATAAAGTGACACAACAGTATTTCCTTCTACAGAGAAATTGCAGCCCTGAGCTAGCTAAGGTGTGATGTATACATAACATACCACCAGCATCAGAAGGAGTCCATGTGGATTTTAATGAGGCTTGCAAGTCCTTGATCTAAACCAAATTTATTCTCAAACTTCACACAACTGTTATCATAAAGCTACAGCAAATTCCCCTACATATTTCCAAATCTTCTCATGATACCTGAAGACAGTGAGAGGTCCTTTCCACCCTGCAGCTAAGGCTCAGCCCAGGGGTGGTTTCTTGCTCTGCTGTTAATGTGTCTAGACTAGTTGCTGAACCTTGCTGCTTACTATCCAAGAGATCACCTTGAGGTGGGGCTCAGCAGGGACATAACCATCCCTGTATGAGTGCTCGGAGGCTGTTGCCAGTACAAAATAAAGCAGAACAGCTAAAAGCACCTTTGGTGACTGTAAGTTCTTGAACAACTGCAGGTTATTGCAAATTATTACCTGGCTTCTCTCCAAGTTCAGGCATGGCTGGCCATCAGCTCACAGTATACAAAAAAAGCTCTTAAACTGGCAAGGCAGATTGCTGGAGGAAGGGACTTGGTGGTCTATCTGCAAAGATGGATCCTGTCTGCAGGACAAGGGTTTAATTTCTGCATTAGTGGTTGGCCTGAGGCCCATGTTGTGTTTATACTCAGAGCATATACTGCCTTACACTGAAGAAGTGGCTTTTAGAATTTACTGAAGCATCAGGAATTAGTAACAAGCTACTAGCATTCTGCATCTCCTCCTTAGTTTAGGCAAAACTTTGTAAAGGTGAAATCAAGAGTCTTTTCCCAAAGGCCCATCCCTAGAATTTACTGTTACTGTGCTACAAGTTGGGACAGAGCCCTGAGCGTATTTGGAGAGCCGTGTGAAGACTTGTGCAAAAAGGACATTATCCATAAAACACATACTTACAGGTAACTAGTTTTTGGAGTTATGGAGCTTAAAGTTAGCCAGGTAATATCTTACACCTATTATTAGTGCAGAGAACTTCACAGTCACTAACCATTCCATTCTGAACACAACCTGTGGACAGCTGATACCAAACACATCAGCCATCGCTGCTACCTCCAATGTGAATATTGCCACGCCAGCTGTATCATAAACCCCGTTCCTCTGATATGTGGAGAAGGACCCATGGTGGACACCATTGCAGTAGGAGTGCTGTACCTGGGTTTCCCTGAGCCATGGAGTCATAGATGAGTTTGCAGGTCTTCAGCAAGATGGCAATTTTCTTTTCTGGAGAGTAGGTCTTGTGCATGGTTGTGAACTTGTGAAGGATCTTTTCCAGCACAGCAGTTTCAGGCACACTGGTTGTGACACCCAGCTCAGTGGTAGTTGTGTTTTGTATCACAAGTTGGTTCTCTTTCAGCTGCTGTAAAGATCCATCTTTGTTGTGTATTTCTTTTAAGGAATAATTAATGGCTTCCTTTAAAGGTTTCAGGACGCATTTGTACAGAGCTGTCTCAGCAACCACTTCTGCATAGAGAAGGGAGAACACAAAAGCACTTAATAAATAAGCAATACAGTAGTACAGGTGCAAGTAAAAGTCCTAAGGAAGCATGTGGTTGGTTATTCAAGCACTACTACATAGCTGTGAGAAGGGAACAGAAATTGCATCCCAGAAAGTAAACGTTTCATTACCAACACTATCCAGAAGTCCTAGATGGGCTTGAGATGAACATCAGTGTGTGGTCTTTGTCACTGCAGCTGTAGGAGACCTCCTGCTACCAGCAGTCCCTGCTCTCTTTGCCTGACTCCTGGCTGACCAGCATGGCATTGTCAGGCAGCAAGAAAGCCAACTCGTGGGAGAGAAGAGGAACCTCACCTAACTGTGATTTTTTTCACAGCCCTGCCCTTACAGATGCCCAGATGTGATTCATCTCATGTCCCTTCTGACCTCTCCTGACTTGTTTGAGATAATCACTTTGGGATGAAATTAAATGCATTCTCAAAGCACCCCTTTCTTCTCAGTGATTGAAAAGCAGCTGCAGCCACCAGCTCAAAGACAGACACCAATATCTGGTCAGAAGTTTCTCACCCTTGCTGTTCAAGGGACTCCAAATTACTGATCCTATAAGACACCTCTTATGCCGCCTGTGGAGGAGGAAATGGTATGTGTGGGTGTGGCAGGACGTCTACCCCCCACTTCTCTCTCTACAAGATAGCTGGTGCATAAAGAGATAACCCAGAGGCTGAAAGGCCCAGCAGGGGGTCATCCCTGGCACCAAAAGGGCTCAGACATCAGCTAAGAATCCACACCTTAGTCTAGAAAGCCGATGTGGGGAAAAGATAAAGGAAATGTTTCTGACTGAGAGACACTGTTTTACAAACTGTAAAATGTACACGAACTGTCACAGAGGCAGAAGGCTCTACACACACACCCTGAAAGTGTGGGAAACTGCTCCCCAGAATCTGGACGCAGGTTTTGTGGTTACTTCTTCGAAGATTGAGTGAAAGGACGTGTGCCTTATCAGCAACTGGATGGTAAGATACATTGATTCCTAGTTATATCATTTCTTCGCTAGCTGTAATTGAAACGGTACCCTATTGTGCACTGTATGTTAATAATTTCTTCGCTAGCTGTAATTGGGACGGTACCTTATTGTGCACTGTATGTTAACCTACTAGTAGTTCTTTTTCAATTTTGTCCTTATTCCTGTGTAGTACATAGTCTGTGCTAAGTCTTATGTCTGTTAGTTTTCTGTCTATTAAATAAATAATTAATTCTATAATAGACCGAATCAGCCATTATTAAAGAACTTGCGAACGAGAGTGGGTTTTGGGGTGCTGGCCGCCTCAGTAAAGTTACTGCCTGCTGCCAGAGGCCTGGGCAAAAGGCAAGGACTTACCTTAAACTCCCACATCCATTCGTAACAGTGGGTTGAATATTTGCCTAATATTTGGCAGGAGATTAAAGAAAGAGACTGTGAGCAAGTCTGTTGTCTGACTCCTAGAAACTAGAGGCAGAACTAGAGGGACTGCAAGAGATCCTCTCTTTGCACTGAGGCAAAAAGGTCATTGGCAAAAGAGTTCATCTGCTCAGGCAGTGAAGAATGAACCAGAGGGCAGTAATATTTATGTGTACAAAATGCAACTATTTTAAAGAACCCAGAGGACCAATCAGCCTGAAGCAGAGCAAATTCAAGTGGTAAATCTTCCAGTGGGAATCCCTGTCCTCCACAGAAAACAGTCCTGTCAAGGTTAACTGGGCCACATCATTCTGTTAAGGAGCTGTCAGTGAACAGGGTTAGATACAACCAGGCATGTCTGTGGGAAGGTGGTGGGATACTTGCACACAAGCAGCTCTACCAAGCATAACAAGGACACTTCTTTTTTCCTCCTTTCCACTTCCACTAATCAAGATTCAAGACAGACTTCTCTGTCCTGCCCCCACACTCTCTACCTCGAAGAAAGAGGTTATTGGGACAAAGACTGCAGATGTTACACGAGGTGCCTGAGAAGTGAAACTGTGGGTTACCTCTCCTAGCTATGGCAGGGGCTGGCAGCAGGTCTGTTCTGGTGGGGAGTCTGCAGGATCATGTGAAGCCTGTGCTGGGGGAGAAGGAAATCAGCAGAGCCCACTGAGACTGACAGTGGACTGCCTTTTACTCCTGGCTCACCACTAAGTTGAGTCCCACCTAATATTGGAGCTGCAGGATCTCCTGGAATCCCTGGTCACTCCTGTGGTTCACTCCATATTCTGAGTCTTCCAGCTCCCAGCTTGTTTTAAGCCAACTTAGGGATCTATAAATAGCTCTGCATTGGTTCTCAGGTCCTCAAGAAACATTTTCAAGCTTTCAAAGGAGCATGTGTGTGCATGCATGCATGCTTTTTCTGGCTGTACAGCTTTGACTATGATAAAAAGTCTTACAGCTCTTTTTATATTCCCTCATGGATGTACATTAAACAGACTAGTCCAATCTTTAGCGAGGAGAGAAGGAGCACATTATTCCCTCACAGAATATGAATGAGAAGCAGTGAAACACCTGTAAACAGTTACAAATAATATTTCTACTCCCCAAAGGCAAATTATGTCTGTGGCAAAGAGGTGAACACTCCATTTTGGAGCTGGCAGTAGTCTTGCAATAGCTTGCAGTCTTGCAGCTCTTCTGCACCTCAGATCTGAGGAGCACAAAGTGGAATCAAGTGATTCCTCCAACCTGCCACTCAAAATCAGCATAGTCTTGTCCCTCCCCTTGAGACAGTGATTGACCCCTAAACTGTCTGCCACATGCAGGGAGTTCTCCATCCTTGTAGCAGAGCAGTGGACGTGGAAGGCCATGGGAATGCAGCTGCGGAGAGGAAAGTTGGCCTTTTGTGTTTTCAGTGAATTCAGTCCTGTGTGTGCATACCTATGTGTATACATACACACACACACACACCCACACACACACATACATATATATATACATATATGTATATCTCTCATACACAAAACCACACATCTTTTCTGCTTAAACCCTTCCCTTTACAACATTCATAAAGGGATTTTCCCCCTCATTGATCTCCAGGTTTTAGAGCTGTTCCTCTAAGTGTTGGCAACCACAGAGAAGATTTCAATTTGTGCCTCTCAGGTTTTAGGAGATGGTTTATAATGCTGTAAAGCAGAGCCTGTGTCTGCATGATTCTGTCTTCCTCCTTACCTTCCCAAACCGTGCCCAGGGATTAATAAACCACAGTTACCTACCTAACTGTTCCTCGGTGTAGAAGGCTGGGTCTATCAGAGATTTCAACTCGGTGCTCTGCACTAAGTAACTCTTCAGCTGCGTCATCATCAGCCGGATCTCTTGTAGCATCTCTGTGCTGGAGCTCTGCTTTGCCATCATCTCTAAACTGTACACTCTGTAGTCCCGCACCAGGTTGCCAAAATATGAATCCTTGTCCTGTGCCAGCTCCACTATCTTCTTCTGCAGCTTCCTGTCACTAGACAAAAAGACTGTGAAGACGTTGGACAGGTTCACCAAGGACAGCCTGTTTTTGGCCTTGGCCAAGATCACGGAGCGTGTCTTTTTACCAGATGAACTACTCAGCATTTCCAGGTCATCCTCTGTGCTGCTGGTGGAGTAGGAGTCCGGCTCAGATGTTGATGCCTGAGCTGTGGTGCTGCCTCCCACGTCCTCCAGGGACAAGTGCGAACCTTTCAGTTCGGCTGAGCTGACAGATTTGTGGCCCTGTCCCAGTTCAGTCTTGGTGTGTGTGCAAGTGGCACCACCCGCCACTGTAGCTGGGCTGCCCTTGCACACAGCCTGCCCTGTGGCCATGGCTGTCTCTGCCACTGTTCTTTGCTTTGGCTGGCAGGAGCTGGGGATCCTTGGTACCTGGGAAACCCTCTTCCTTCTTGGTGGTGGGATAGGAGGTGACTTTCCTTTCTCAATGGCATTGCTTTGTATCTTAGGCATGTCCTCCTCCTTCTCTGCAGGTTTGGGCTTTGTCTCCTGAAACTGTGATACAGCTTTTTTGGGAACCTCCCCAGGCATTTCTACAGCCTTTTTGCACAGCAACATTTTATTTCTGCTCTCTGTACTTATATCTTGGTTTTCTTCTGTCCTTTCCCCTTTCAGCATTTCACAACTTTCAGAGTTACTCACACAGCTCTCCTCTGAGGTCCTCTCACTCAGCCGCCTCCGTGGGGGAACAGAGGGCTGGGAGCCCTTCTTGGGGCTCACTGCCAAGGGCTCATTGGCCGAGCAGCTCCGCTTCCTTTCTTCTTTATCATCACTGCCCTCAATTTTCATTTCCTCGATGCTCTTTCCTAGTGGCTTAATAAGTAGCTTGTTTTCTTCACAGGCAGTCGTGGGGTCCTGTGGGAGCTTCAGGGAAGATTTCTGAATGAGAGCTTGAGAAGGTGGAGGTGGAGGGGGCCGTCGAGGAGACCTCCTTTCAGTAAGGATGGTGGCAGGGGGGACATCAATGCTCCCAGAGTGGCCTTTAGGAGAAGGTACATCTGGAGGACAAGGACTACTGCACTCTTCTATAAAAATAGGATTCACGAACCACAGCCTGTCATTTCCTATTGACAGCTCAATTTCACATGAGCAGTGGTTTGTGCTACTTGCAAAACACTGGGTAGATCTTAAACTGTCTGCCTGGGCAGTGCTGAAAGCAGAGTCTTTTGTAGGGCAGGATAAGTCCTGTCTTCTTCTGTGGTTTAAGTAGGAATCCCAGAAATCTGTCAAAAAAAAAAAAAGTACAAAAAGAAAAAAGAAAAATGAAAAAAATATCTGGGACAATTTTAGCTGCTAATGGTATGTAGAAAATCTACTTTTTGTTAAAAGAAATGGTACATGAATTTCAATGTCAAACTTTCAAACCTCTGCACAAAACAGTGTGAAGAAAGAGTTGCCTGTTTTATGTGTGTGAAATGCTTCAAGCCAGGGAATAAGCTCAGAAGCTTCACCAGAGTTCTCTCCCCTGTCAATTTTAAGACATTTACCTAGTGAAAGTTGTTAATGCTGTTCAGCATTTTCAGTACGAGCAGGAAGGTACAAGTAACAAATACAAATGATTGTGAAAAGGGATCTATACTCGTACAGTGGTCACTGCCCTCCAAATGCAAATAGCTGTGGATACCTGAGGTGAGAATGTGAAGACCCCAGGCAAGTTGTATCTCCCTCTTGCTCACAATAGTAAGGTGCAGATAGACAGCCAGGATCCAACATGCACCAGGAGACAACAGATGAAGATGACTCTACTATGCAGCAAGCTCATTTGGCAGTCTGTTCTACACAGAGGTCTGATCCTGCCTTGCAGTATAATCAGTCTGGAAACATATGATTTTAAACACCTTCCCCAGATTAGTATTACCATTAAAGTCTATAGCTCTGGATGACTGTTATCTATAGCCATGGCCACTCCGCCTTGCACCTTGCCTTGAGACTGTCTGCCTGCAGGTGTCAGAGAGGAAAGATGATAGAAGACTGTACACAGGAAGGATGTATGATGAAGGACTAAGGAATAGTTAAGTACTTCAGTGCCATCAACTATCACTGAAAAAGAAAGATGGTATTTCACATGCAAGTAGTCATTTCTGTCAGAAATCTCTTACAATAATTTGTCTTTCAATAACTGTTATTTTAAAATTACAAAGCATTGGTACATTTTTTTAATAGATTCAGTATCACATCTAACCTTTTTCCTGTTCCCCAGAGGTGAGGTTTTAAACCTGCCTTACAAGTCTGGTTGCTTTCAATCAATATTAAAGCTGCTGACCCAGGGTCCACTACTGGAAGCATCAGGAAACAGGATCCAGCAAACCTCTTATGTTCTGACCAAGGAAAAGGGTATAAACCTCTGAAGGTATTCATTGGATGAGGACTGTATTGTTGCCCACAGATTTAGGGATAAGGGGAAGATAGGAAATTCTGGAAACACAAGGATTCAGACAATTAAATAACTATTTTGGCATGCTTGGTCCCTGAACACAGAGCTGACACTAATGGCACACTCTTCTATGTGGATTTCAGGGTACACAACGGGGCTGCCACACAGTGCCTGAACCCTGCTCTGTGCTTAGTGTCAGGAGTGTCTCACTGCCGAAACATCACATGCTGAGCCCAAGAGAGGATGGATGGGGCTGCACATATGTGGGATGACCCTCGGTGCTGAGCATGGGGTACAGCTTTCAGGTCAAGAGGTGAGTTAAAAGACAGTCTATTCCCATCAGGATAAAAATGCCTGTTTAGCTTCTCACAGCCTAGGCTAGTGTCCATAGCAAATTCAGCTTTATAAACATGTCAGCATGTTGTCTTAGGGTGACTGACATTAGAACAGCTTTATTCCCTGATTTCTTACTGTAAGAGGAAGGAGAACAAAGAAGCTTAAAATAAAAGTGTTGCCAGGATCAACAGCACTCTTGACAACAGAATTTGGGAGTAGATACACATATGCAACTGCACATACTAGCGCCATGCTGCCAACCCCCTCACATCTGAGATGGCGCGGGTACCATTTTCCCTAAGCTCTCCAGCTCTACTAGGTGTCAGCAAATGCAGCACAGTGGAAGTTGCTTTAAGTCAGAATGTAATGCTGTGAACTCTCGTGGGCTGAGGAAATGGTGAGTAAACCAATCTACACAGGGGAAGTTGGTCATTTTTCTCAGTAGTGGTCAGGATAAGGGACTGTGATGAAAATTCAAAGCTCCACTCAGGCTGGGAAGGAAAAGATGATGTGGTCCTACCAAGTAACATGTCTGCTTCAGAGCAGACATTTCCCAGCACAGCCACACTGTCTCACACTGCTGAGAAGGCCGTTTGATCATCTCCCGTTGCTGTCCTGGATCTTCCCTTATCTTGCACTATAAGGGATAATTAAGCAGTTCTTGGAGTCTTTGGCATGTCTGTGATGGCATGTGCTCTTTGTGCAGTGCAATCATGCTAATTCTCCTGGTAAAATAACTTCTGGATCAGCAAGGCCAGGACTAGAGGGCCTGCAGTACATCCTCTGTGACAACATACAGAACAACCAGATCCTTTGTGGAACAATTCAGCTTGCAGATAAACATCTTACTTGTATCCCCTTGAAACACATATTACTTTGAAATAACTACAAAGCAACATATGAGAATTTCAGACAATGCTATGTTTCCTTTGGAAGTGCCACTGTGGGCAGCACTCATGGTTTGTGTACCCATTTGTACCCACAAAATTTTGTTCCAGGAAGCAACAAACAGCATTGGTCAGTAGCTGAGCCTGTTTGACTCTACTAAGACAGCATGGCACTTCAGGAAGCTTCATTTCCCAGGAAGAGGCACACAACAACAGGTTTTCTTCTGTTGTCAGAAACTTGCCTGGTGTGAAATACACCATGACAAGTAAACTTCCAAGCCTCACTACTTTTATGACCACCAGTATAGGAGAGAAGGAAAAAGACTACAACCAGTATTGCTTTGGTGCTTGTGCTTTAACTAATCTCTTCTTTCAGAAGCTGCTGGAAACTGTTGCCTGGATCAAGATAGCCTCTGATGGCTCAAATTAGACTGAAAGTTGCAGATTCATGATACACTTCCTACATTTTAATCCAAATTTTCAGGCTTGTTATAAAAAATTAAGTTTGCCACTTGTTATCTCAAGTTGTAAAGTACCTTTTTATAAGCAGTAAGTGCTGGCTGGACACCCATATAAAAGGATGCTTTGACAAATTGGAACATACTCAAAATAGAGGATGCTGAAAGTGTTAGAGGCAAATCTGTTGGTCAAATTCAACAAAGCTGCCTGAACTGAAACCAGTGGGGTTTGCCCATGCCTTCTGGGAGGTATGATGCAGAAGATCCAAAAATAGATACCTAAAGGCTCAGAGTGCTCTAATAAGTATGTCTAAATGAGCTAACTCTTCAATTTTCTCCATTGTTTGGCTGTTTTCAACACCTGAAAGAAAACTGGAAAACCAAGGAGCATGAAAGTGGCTAACTGAAGTAGCTGTCTCAAATGGAGTTTGTTAAATGGAAGTAAATAGAAAGGAGACCTCCTTTAGTTAACAGAACTGCTTTTCCTATCTCTGTAAGTTTATACATTTCATCTAAAATTTGCTTGTTTGGTGCTGTCACTAAAAATAATGTTCCTTTTTGCATGTGATTAGTGTGAGGTGAGAGAACATGCTGGGACGATACACATTTCTCTACCAACTAGAAATCCTGCAGGAGAAAGCAGAAATATCAAAATGCAAAAATAGCACACTTTAATCAGCATTGCCCCCACATATCACAAGGAGAAGTTGAAAAGGTGTTTTCCATACAGCTCAGATGCCAGCTACTTCCAACGAGTGTAAGTTATCCCAAGAGGCCATGCTGCACTTTAGCTGGTGAAAGCTGCAGCTTACACAGACTGTAGGTATCACACCCTGGACAGAGATCCAGGTGGAGGTTTATGGCCAAAGGGGCAAGTGCCCTTTTTGTCAGCAACCTTCTATGAACATAAAGATCATAAACATCTTCTTGCATTCAGACCTCTTTAGCTATTCCAAAGACAGTAGTTCATCTATCTTCCAGTTGCATTATGCCTGTGCAAGGCACCATTGTTCTCACAAGTCCAAGTGAAAATCTGACTGCTTCGAGGGACTTACCTATCCCCAGACTAGAGATAATTTCAAGGTCTTGAAAGCTACTGGCTTCTAATATTGCTTGTGGCAGCTTCAGGGTAAAGGGCAGCAAATCCCTGTAGAAAGAAACAGAATGAAAAAACAGCAAAAGGATGAAGGCCACAACTGTTAGGAATTCCAGACTTTGCTTGGTTTTAGTGATTGGATTGGCTCACAATTTCAGCCCTTTTCTGTAAAGTCGTGGCTGGTAAGGAATCATGGATGTTGTGCCGGCCTGGGTTGCTCTGATTTCACAAAAGATCACCAGCTTCTGTGGTGATGCTTCATGCCATAGCACTGACTTAATCACTGTGTCTTGGCTCTGTCCCCTGAAAACAGCAGGAATGCCTCTCACCTCAAGGGAGGCCACAAGGGTTGAAATATCTTCCTATGAAAAGTGAGGTGCTGCAAATTGTAATTATTTTAATTAGAAAAGCCAATCTTTTTGGTGTGGAAAGTATTTGAAGTCCTTTATCTTTCTGTTTACCCCTCTCTCACTACTCTGCTTCCTCTTTTAAAAATCTCTATAAGTGTAAGGCATGGGTACACAGCAAGGCACAGAGGGATTAGGGAAGGAAGACCCTACTTGGGGAAGGGTAACCCCTGTGTGAAGGGACAGACAGTGAGCAAGTGCTGCATGACACTGAGAAAACACATATCCCTCTAACTCTCCACTCTCAGACTTCTAAGTACTTGGTTTCTGGAAAGATGCTGTATTTCTACCAAAAAAGATGGAGTTTCTCAGAGGATGTTAGCTGGATTTCACTGAAGCACACCCTGAATCTCAAGCAATTTAACAGAGCACTTGGTCTGCCAGTGAACTGCTCAGGTTTGCCTCGTGCCCAGTGACAGTTTGCTAAACCTGTTCTTGCCTCAATTCCCATTCTAACAAGGACTAGAAAAGCCAGTCCCTAAAAGACAGCAAGGAATGGTGCAGGATCATTTTACACATAAAAAGTTTTACAAAGTGTTCCACAAGGTACAAGGAATTATTACAGAAAAAACTGGCCTTATGAGTGGGAGGTCTCTGCTACAAAAATGCACACATCAAAAATGCATACAACTGCAGACCTATCTGTTGACAGATGAATGCAGGGGGCCTATTTCTGACCCTTTTAACAGATACATAGCTTACTGATGTATTGTGTTCTCCATGGGTTGTCTGTGCACTGCTGAGCACTCTGTTGTCACACCGACATAAACTGATGTGATCCCTGGCTTATTATTTTTTCATGGCAGACATGAGGTTTAAAAGAGGAAGAGGGTCCCTGTACCTTCTGCTTTCTTTGTTATTTTGTATGCATGAATTGTTCCTTTACTTTTTTTTTTTTTTCCCCCTAGGAAAATACATTTTAAGATCAGGAAATATTAGAACATTGCCCTAATAGAAAAAAATCTGTTTTTATTAATGGGGCAGCAGCTTGCAGACCAGCCACCAAGTCACCTGTTACCTACAGGTAGGTAATATATCCAGGCCAAAGGTTTTTTTGAGAAGAGCCTGTCAGCCCTGAAAAGCTGTTTCCAGATATTCATAGACAATTTACTACATCCCTGAGAACAGGCCTCTACATTCACCATCACAGAGAGCTCCTACGAGCTGCCAGCAAATGGTTGGTCAGTGCCTTTTTATTACCTGCTTCTCTCAGAAAATTATTCCCCTTTTATCTTGTCTTTTGACAGTAGCCTGGAAAATCACATGAACCATCTGAATGTGTATTTGACACTCAGAAATAACATCTATAACAGGAGTTAATAGAAGAATTTTTCTTTCTTTCTTTCTTTCTGAGACTCTTTCTCAAGCCATGATCCTTTTTGCAGGAAAGCAGAAGCGAGCGTATTTTCTCTATCACCAGCCATTTGACTAGAAATGCCCAATTCTACTTTGCATTTGGGCTGTTCTTTGCTTTGGTGAGAAAGAATTCTTTATATGGGTCCAGGGGTTAATTTATGTCCATTCTATAGGATCTGTACACATCTAGATGGCTAAATGTCTGTTAAGTGATGAAAGTGAGGTGGAGCATCGTTTCTTGCATGCAGGTAGGAGCCGTGGCCCAGCAGTGTTGAGCTCAGCTGGCTGCAGAAGCAGCCCTCAGAATAGTGGGAATGTGACTGGCTGGGCCAGCTGTAGCACACTGTATCCTACCCCAGAGAGACTGTTCCTACTGTGTGACCTAACCAAGTGACTAACGTGACTGCCTCGTAAACATATCCTGAATCTGCTTTCTTCTCTTAGAAGGAAATAACTACTTTAAGAGTCTCGTAAGTTTATACAGAGGAAGTCAAAAGTCTACAAGCAACTCCCAACAAGGCCTGCTACAGTACGGATGGGGTAGGTAGGTGATGGAGGTATCGCTGCAATGTGCTAGGCACAAGGACACAGATTAGAGGAGGCTGCAGACATATGGATTTAATTACACAGAGGGGCTCATCAGCTGCTGATCAAACGTTGCACTGGTGAAAATGACATTACAGGTCTTTCCCATCTCTGTATCCATTATGTTTGGTATTTCTGTGCTGAGCAAACAAACACTTTGTTTTCATTTTAAATTTTAGCTAAAGGACATACATTGTTTGAGGACTACTTTCCTTGACAGATTCCCCATAGGCGACTAAGTGCTTTGAGTCTCCCACAGGCAACAGTCCATTAGCAGGTTTGCTAAGTTGCTCCAAGTGTGTGTGTGTATGCTTAAAGATGCTTTAAACAAATAGTTAACCTGGGGCCCTTCTTCCTCCTTGCCCTCCTAGCCTCAGTTCTGTGCCTCTGTCCTTTGTGGAAGCAGCCCTACAGACAAAGTTTCCAGCTGCAGGGACAGCTGTGCTTGTGGTGTGCCTGGCTGGGTGATCTGGCCCCACTGTAGATACAAGCCTCTGAAATACCTTGTGGTCTGGCAGGTTGGAGGGTAGCAGAGGAAACAGAGGGGTCTGTGCTGGGACTGGGGACTGGGGAAGGGCAGACCGGAGGGCAGAGTAAAATGACTGTGCCATGGAAGCAATGAATCCAACTCACCTGCTGACACAGTAGAAGGCAACCAGTTTGAAAACATCCTCAAATACAAGGACAGATCCTTCCAGGTACAGGACTGGTGAAAAACAGAAATTACAATCAGCAACTGTTTTCTTTGAGCTATATGATTAAAAAAAAGCAGGTAGGTTTGGCTGGCACATCTTACATTCTGTGACTGTCCAGTAATTGCATGGACTAATATGAAGAAGAGTAAAGAACTGGCTTCAGGTGGCCAAATGCAACAAGATTCTTCAGGGAGACACTAGAGAAGAAATATCTCAGCCTGCTTTTGGAAAAGTTAGCTCAAGATATCCAAGTGTTGTGACACTAACAGAAACAATGGGAAGAAAAAAACCTCCCAGGTCACTTCCAAAGGGATCATTGCAAGCCCATCTGTCTCTAAGGATGTGCATATCTGCCATCCATATGGGGCTGACCTTGTGACTCTTCATGCTGGAATCTGGTTTGGTCTGGATGGACAAAGTGCTTTGAAGAAAAAAAAAATAGAAATTACTGTTTCATTACTATGTGTGTGGGCTCTGACCTGGGTCACACAGGCAGTGTGAGCACAACCTATTTGTATCTCTTCTGTCTTCTCTCTCCCATGGTGTTATTCAGGGACTGCACTTTCCCTTAAGTGGCAAAATACAATCCACCATATTGCAGAGTTCTTCAAGATGACCTCCTTTATAACGATATGCATTTGGGCATTGTGTAGCCCAAATCTCACATGTTATTATAGAGCTTTTGGCTTTTAAACTAGAAAAAAATTCACTGGCCGGTGGAGAAAGATTCACCAACCAATAACCCAAGGCAGAGAGAAAGAGCTGGATCTGCAGGAGACATGTGTCCATCTTTGCTTCAGCTTTATAATCTCACAAACTGCCTATGCCTGTTTGTGCACAACACACCACCACAACAGGCATTGACAAGGGTAAGAAAATCTGCAGTGGATTCTCAGAAATGCCCACTTACTGGTGGTAAAGAGCCACCCCCAGAGCTGCACTCCAGAGCTGCCACGGGGGCATGCCAGGAGTCCCCAGGGAGCAGCACCAGCTCCCACCCCCACGGCACTGCCCACAGAGGTTGTGCATCTTCCTTCACACTGCCCTAGGCCACAGGTCAGAGCTGTGGGCACAAAGCTCAGCTATTGTGATTCAGCTTCCTCAGTCAGCCGTGATTCACAGCCCTGTGAACAGTCCCCAGCCCCTTGCCATGCCTGCCTGGTGGTTGGTCTCCTGCAAAGCAGGGTCTACAGCACCTGCGGGAAGGAGACACCCGCCTGGCCCTCCTTTCCCTCACCTCTGTGCCCTGGCTCTTGTTCTCCAGCCAGCAGATAATCCCCATTGCAAGGAAATGCCCAAGTTTGTCTCTTGTTCACGTTCATAACCCATTCCCCAAACAAGGCATTTCCTCCTTTTACTTCTCCCTTTGTTCTAGCCCAGGCCCAGCAGGTTGCTATTTTGGGCTGAATACACCAATGTAGGTATTTTTTAAAGAGACAAAGGCCATGTAATTCTCAACAGTCATTCCTAGAATCAATTTACGTTGGATCAACATGAACAGTTTAACCTCAGTGTATGCACCCATACCAGACTGCAATGTGGAATTTAAAACATACTTCAAGCAAAACAATCCCTTTCCCTCACTTTTCTCTCACAACTGGAAAAATCATGTTTGGCGAGTTTTTTCTTTTTCCATAGTAAGAACCATGTTTCAGTCAGGGATTTTCATTAAACATCTACCATGAACAATTTCTGTAGTTTGAAACCCATCTGCTTTGCAGTCCTGACGCAGGAAACAAAAATAAAGACAAAACCCAGTCCTGTTCTGGAAAATGAACCAAACCTCAAGAGTCTGAATTCACTTGAATCTCCAGCAATTAAATAAAGCCCTTTGTACAGATGATGGTTTTAAGGGAGTTTTTTTCTATTAAGAACCCCAGGTTCACTTTGGCATTCTGACTTGCAGGTATCCATAAGACAGCAGGCTGCACCTGTATATGTTCACATGTATGAGCAAATTGCTTAGATTGGAACTATTGATTGTTTCTGTGCCAGGAAGCTCTGCTATTTGGGAGCTTGAATGTTAGACAAAAAAATATTAGTCCGAGTCCTTCTGTGTCAGGAGTTTCCACATGTAAGTGCCTTGCAACTGCATAGCTACTTCTCCTCACATACGTAGTTAAATTGCGTAAAACACCACGAATCACCAGGAATTATATAGCTGAAGAAGACTAGGTACAAAAAGCTGCTGAAGCTTAAGGACAGAAGTTTCCAGTAGGTGGTATATGTAAATCGGATTGTCCCTGCTCTGGGAGGTCATAGAAGGTAACAAAACCAGGCGTATTTCTCAGCAGGCTGGAATTCATCATACAGAGACCCACAGGTCTCCTGGGGCATTTTTGGGCAGCCTGCAAACAAGTAAGAACAGATGAAAGAATAGTAAGAATAGTGCTTTAGATGGGTCATTACTCGAGGTACTAACACCATCAGGACAATACTCAGCCCAAAATTCATTCTGAACAGTACCCATGTCAAGCAGCCTGCACAGGGCTGCCATGGCTACTTGGATCTGCTCCCAGCACAGCACCTGTGAGGGAAGCTTTGCAAACTCCTGTGGGGAGCATCTTCCTTGGGAGGAAATTGAATACTTTTCTCTTAACCTGTTTTTGTCTAGACACCTGCTGACACCAGCACACATCACTGATAAGTAGTGCTTTTCTTTTGGATGGCAGATGATGGGTCCTATACAGGAGCATCTCTTGTGGGAATGGTTGTCATTCACCTGTGGAGACCATTATGTGCATTCTGCTGCATGTTTCTAATTCTTGGAAAGACACAGAAAATAGCAATTTTGTACAGCTAAAAGGGGTCTGCTGACTGTTGGGGACAATATTTCTCTCCCCCAGAGCCACTGCTGCCTTCAAAGCACCCTGCTCTGAGAAGATAATCAGGAAGAGGTGGCTTTCTCTGGCTGTGGGTGTGTTGTGGGTAGCTGGGGACTCTTCATTGACATGAGAACTGCTGCTTAGGGAGGGATCGTGATGCTGCCATTTATAGGAACTCATGACTTTTGCAGAATCTACAAGCAGACATCTCCCAGACTGCTGTAATCCTAATGAAAAGTGCAGAGACAAAATTCACGTTTCTTGGGCTTGGAAAACTAGATTCAGGGCACCTGAAGAGCAGGGAAATATCTATATCTCACCATAACAGTGCCAGAATGTCAAGAATACGATCAAAAGCATGAGCAAAAATAGGCTGCATTCTGTGAGCCGAACATACTGCCACAGCATATTGAGTTTTACCTGATATTTAGAAGCCCATTGAAAAATGTCACCTTCAGGAAATAAAAGGGGAAATGTGTAGATCAGTGGGCAATTTTGAGTAGTCTGAAACAGAGAGATAAGAATTAATTGAATTTTTCTTATGGGTGACAGAAGTATTAGCAACATGAATTAGTGGTTCATTGGTGACTATACTCTGTTTTTGTGTCCTTTGACAACTCAGTAAGTGAACAGAACATGGCCAGGTTATGAACTGTTATATCTATTTATGATTGTCTCGTCTTCCCCTTTCAAACACCAGCATGGTCTGAAGAGTGTCATCTTTAGGCACTGACTGGAATTGGTATTCGTGTTCCCTTTACTCTTTGGATCTCCCCATCATTTCTCCATCCAGATGCAGATGTCTTTGAGTCACACTGTCCCTGAGCATTCTGCCTTCCTTTCCTCTTTGATTTTTCCCCAGAGAATTGTGTTTGCTAGTCCCATTGTTTTAATCACATGTACAAACCAAACCAATTTCCATCTTATTGCTTACACAGGCTCATGGGACTCAATTACTTCAGCTTCTTCTTCTCTAGTGGCACTGTTAGTCCTGTCCACTTGGTTTTTCATTTGTTTTTGGTATCTGTGTAATCCTTCAGAGACATCTGAATTCAAAGACATGAATTCCTTATTCTGCAGCAGCTATGTTGACAGAGGACTACTGAGAACACAACCATCCTCAGAAACCCTGCTTAGATGTGCTTAGATGTTCTCATTTTTCCAGGTTCTGGGAAACTGAGATTTATCATTATGGGTGTGATTCCAGTTTTCTATTTCTATATTCTGATTATAAATCCATAATTTCCTAACAAGAGGTGTTTCTCTCCTTTGATATAAGTCTCTGGTTTGATACCACAGTTGCCATGACCTTTGCAGTAAGCAGCATGAGCCAGCTTTTCTGCTGTTCTGCTACACTTAGTGAGTAAACCTCACTATGAAGATTGGATCCCTCCAAGGCAGAGGCTAAAAAAATTCCTACTCCTAGACACTGAAATTTCAAGCCCATTGCAGGTTAGCAGTTTCCTGCTGCTGGGGAATGAGCCCTGGGTACTTTAATGGAGTGCTGCAGTGACTGCTATAGCCCCAGTGCTGAGGCTGTTGTGTCTGTCACAATACACTGTGCTTGTCCTACCTGCTGTGCTTTGCAGGAATGTGTGAGAGTGTGATGCATTTCCTTCAGGGTATTGTTTCAGTTCCCCAGTTCTGGCCCTTATTCATGCACTTGGCTCATGGTGGTATTAAGAGAAAGAGCTTCAGCTGGATGTTGCTAAAGAAGGGAGATTTATACTTCATTGGTAGAAGTCCTTAGTGTGTTTATGGGACCTTTCTGCAACATCTCTGTTTGGAAGTTCCTAGTACCTTCTCTAGCATTGTTTCTTGTCTTATTTCTTGATGAGTAATTATTTCTTGTTTCTTGTACACAGTTCTCAAGGCCTTTCTAATGCTGTGTTCTTGTAAAACAATGCCACTGTTTATGTGTTTTCTCTTCTCAAGGCCTTTTTATTTAGCCTGTAATCTGATGCCTCTGCTTCTTCCATATGATGTCTAAGCTGTAGTTTCGATTTTGGTTGCACAATTCTAGAATGTCCTGGTTATCCCATGTCTGTTGTGTCTTTCTTGTCTTTCCTAGGGATTCTTTTCTTAACTGCCAGTTGTTTCTGGTTTTTTCCCTCATCAAGGAAGGGCTGAAACTTCCCTGGTTTGAACTTCTGCCTAAGTCTCCTGTTGGGCATCCAACTCAAGCTTTCTCAAAAGATTTCAAATTTATGGCTTCCTACAGAGTTTAATCTTTCTGGCCATGATGAAAAAATCACTGCTCATGGCAGTTCCTGGGAAATTGAAACTAATGAATTATGAAAGTGATAAAGTGTTAATGAGCTTGGTTCTAGAGTATAAGATAAATCTATTTTTAAACTATGTTCTTCACTAAATATAATTATGTTGTGCTGAACAAAGTGTCATTAAAGAAGATGCAAATCACAAACTTTTGTACTCTTCTCAGGCTGGGGCTGAGTAGAAGGGACACTTGGTAGAGATGACAGTTCTCTTCTACCCCATGTGCATATTCTGCTGCTAAGATAAAGAGCTGTCCTCACACCTAACAGCCACAGGAGTCTTGACCACTCCACTGTACTTTGGCTCATCCACATTCACCCAAGCAGATGGGCAGCACCTTGGTGTCCACTGGGATTTTATGCCTTTAATACAGCATAAAATCCCAGTGCTACCTGGTCTCCTTGTCTCTGCTGCAGGATGCTTGAGCAGGAATGTGTTACAGGCATTTTGCTCCTTTGTTTCCTCCTCATTGCCATCAGTGTTTCAGCAGGGCGTGAGAGGGTGCCTCTCACAGGTACTTCAAGCACAGCCAACTCAGCTAAAAGAAAAGTGTCACAGCTCCTCAGTGCTTTCCTTAAAGGTGTCCATGTGGATAGCACTGTCAGCTATTTCAGGGATTAAGAGCAGAGCACATGCTGGAAAGTGGCTGTTCAGTTTCAAAGCCCTTGCCTTACTTGTTAGATCCTCAACCCCTTCCCATATCCCCTTTTGAAGTATGGAATAAACACCTTAAAGGCTGTGGAAATTCTAGTGTTTCTTCAGCCAGAGGCTGGGGAGATCCAGGCTTTCATCTGAGAGGAATTCCCAGGGCCAGATGTCAATATGAGATACAGCTGGAGTTTTAGATGTAGCCACACAGGGTCTGTTTTTGGAGGAATAAGGGAGGAAACATGGCCTTTCTGAAATACTGAGGACTGAGAGGGCTCCCAGGGACACCCAGGGGAGTAGGATAGCACTTTCAATCAATGTGGATCCTGCAGTAAGCAGCTGAGCAAGAGTTGGGATCATTGCTGGAGAAGTCACATTTTTGCACATCATTCAGCATCCACTCGTACATTACAATGGCAGCACAAGATTTCTGTTGCCCAGCTGCCCCTTCAAACTGTCAGGGCTGAGGCCCATGCCTGACAAGACAAACTGGATATAGATACTTGTAAGTAACTCTCAAAAGGCAAATTTCTTTTGCAAAACTTTGTGAAGCAAACAAAGCATTCAGATATATAAAGGCTCTCCCCTGTGCCTCATGTAACAGGAAACAGTGTTATGATTTGAAATTCTGGGGATTTAGTTCTTTGCAACAATCTCCAGGTTGTATGGATAATCTTGAGAATCAATCCTTATGTGAAAAATGTATGCTATCATACAGATCTATTTTATTAAAAAATATTTTTCTCCATTTACTTTGGAGAAAATTTTATTTCTCTGGCTCTGAGATACATTGTAAAGTACCTTAGTGCTGAGGCTAATCATACAGAAAAAGGAAGTTTGACGAGTGTTTTAAGGGCAGCCATCCAGTATTCAAAATTACATTCTGAAGCAGAGACTTCCAGGAAGAAAGGCCTTTACAAACAAGACGATTTCTGAGGGTGACTGATGAAAGGGAATAACCCACTCTGAAATGGCAGAGGTCAATAGGGTGGAAAAGAAAAGGAAAAAAATATTACTTTTCTGCTTCCTAGAGCTGCAAACCCACCTAGTTGCCAATCTGGTGAAAGAAGCTCTTCTGTTTCCTGCTTCTGAGTGGGATAGATTGCACTATCACTGACTTTGAGGGTCCTATTCCCAGGTCAAAATGTGAGGTCCTTAATGCCCTCATTTCACTTCAAACAGCATCTTATTTACCTCATTTACAAATCTAAACTGTTGTTTATTAAGCTCTATAAAATCTTTAGATAGCAAACACTGTCCAAGGACAAAAATTATCATTTGTTTCAGTTTAGCCACTGAGACAAGGGCACTTGTATTATGGGTACAGATTTAGAGTAGCTGTTTTAAAGCCACTAAGCTTTTTGGGTTGTGTTCAAGGTACTAAGCAGAGCAGGGTAAGACAATATTATCCTAGAACAGCACGCATAGTCTCTAGCTCTGATTACACACAGATTTTGCATTATGCCTCTTGGGAGTGAAAAATAAGACAAAAAAAAAAAGCCAAAGTAAGGATTAACAAAGCTAACAAGACCCCGAGGGCTTCTTTCCAACAGGCTTTCCCTACAATCCCATCAGTTTAAAGCTTACAGTAAAAATGAAAGTGTGTCTGGAGAGAGGGGAGGTAACTCTTCAGCATGAGAGCTTAAAAAAAAAAAGAGAATAAAGCTACCCGCTATAAGTAACCAGAATGTTTCCAAAACAACTTGTAAACCACAGAGAAACCTGGCACTGCTACATCTTGAAAAAGCAGCTGCACAAGTGTTTTGTGTTTTAAAATAAGCAGTGTGTCAAAGTGATGTGGAACTGATCTCAAATGAGAAGGACTTGGTAAGACTTTCTGCTTTCCTTGCACACGTCTGCATTTAGGAGAGAAATTATGGACTTGCACAACAGGTTATAAAATGTGGCCTCATACCATGTTTTACAATATCCACCAGGCCCGTGGTCACTGTTCTTGCCAAACCAAAATTCTGGGCTCCTAGTTCAGAGTAGTCTCCTGAAGGGGAAGTCCTTGACTCTAACCCAATCTTCAGGGTTAATAGAGATGTGGATAATGGAGAACTCATCCTTGGCAGACAGACTGATCTTGGGAAGATGTCTAGGTTAGACATTCTTAGGGGACTAGAAATCATTCAGTGTTTTATCTCGAATCAAACCACAGACAGCAGACTAGACAAGGATAATGTCTCCTGTGTCCTTATTACAGCCCACACAAAGGTGGCCTTTGGTCTGGTACTGCCTATGGAGGCAGATGAGATCCAGCAGGAAGCAGCAGTTAAACAAGACTCCCAGAGCTGAAGGTCAGAGCTGGGGCAGAGTTGCACAGCTATTCCATGCCATGGAGCCAACTCGCTCAGTGGGGGGTTTTTCATGCCAAGAAGCCGCCTAGGTGATGGTAGACTTTTCTTGCTAATGAGAAACATGCATAAACAGGGGAAATTGCAGAGCCTGGGTGATGCAGGCAGATTGTTTTCTGTGTCTGAGAGAGGCTAATCTGAAGATAACTAGGGTAGCTCTGCATCTTATAGGCAGCAACAGGAACCACACTAAGAGACAGCATTCATCAGTCTACTCTCCTTAATTGCAAGGTGTCTGCCACACTGAACAGAGTCCTTTACTCTGAGCAAAATAAGAGACAAGTTGTGGGCCCAGAGGCCTCCTTAAATGCAAGTAAACTCCTTAAAATGTGAACCTGAAGGTTAACTACATATTCAGCTTTTCCAGTCTCTCTGCTAAAAATACACAAACTTTTAGTCACCAATTTGCTAATCCTTGAAAAAAAGTAGTCTTGGACAAGTTTTGCTGCTGAAATGTATGATTTGCTTAACTGAGATGGAATCAGACAGTTTTGGGGAAAGAAGGGAAGAGGGATCTTCTGTCCCAAGGGTGTTGATAACTTGTTATTTTTTCCAGCACTCTTCTTTTTTCAGGCTTGTCAGGCCCAGAGCTGACAACAGTTTCTTACTTTGCCTCAATCACACGCTCCATCATGCAACAATAAGGGAAAACATTCTTCTTAAGTAAATTGGAAAAATTGACTCTCCACACAGTACAGCAGCATAGTTGCCTGTCAGGCTGTACAAAAAGCGTACAAAAGAAGTCTGAATAGCTGTGTTGATACCTCAGTGCTGAACACTGTCAAGAGCTCGGCAAGCAAAAGGTCTCTCTGCAGCCCAGTTAATACAGTGCTGGCCAGAATGGGCTTGTTCAGGGCTGGTGATGCACAGCTCGCTGAGCCCCTTCGGCAACCTGTGCTTCAGCCCTTAGCCTGTAAAATTGGTGCCTTCCTTTGGAAAAGTCAGCTGAATTCAGCTTAGCAGGGAAGAGAAAGGGCAGCTCCTTGTCCTCTGCCAGCAATGCTCTGCCTAGGGAAGGTTGGCTGCTATGGGGCAAGTGGGACACACTTTTGCACCGACTTCCCAACCATCCCAACAGTGCTTTTGCCCTGCCAGCAGCCTTCTCTCTTGGCACCATAAAGCAGCTCTGATGGGCTCCTGCCTCTGTGGTCAGCCTAGAGCACATTGGAGGCTCACACAATTATTCAGCACTACAGGATGTGACCCGTGTTGGTCACCTGCTGCCCCTTTCCAACTTGTTCTCAGACCTCTCTCTCCAGTCTGCCACCAACCCTTCCCAAAGTCACCCATAGCCCCTCAGCCCTTTATCCCTTTTTTCTCCTTTCCAGACTTTATTTCACATAATCCAGCATATGGTAACACCTCTAAGGAAGCATTGCCCCACCACACTGTCCTGCTTTCACCCCCCTACATCCACATTTCCCACTCCTTCCCAGCCATAACCTGCATGAGGCAGAGAAAGACAGGGACCAGAGGGGCTGGAGGGCATGGACACGTGCTACTGACAGATGAGGAATGGCAAGAGCCCTTCTTGTGGCAGCAGTGTCAGCACAAACTTACAGCCTGAACTCACATCAAACCTGACTCTTTCTTCTCCTTGGGGCAGTACCCACACCCTTTTCCACCTACTTGTACTCATGAGGCTGCAGTACCTTAACTACTAGTTTCTGGGACAACTGATGTTTTTGCCTTATATACATAAATATATATTCAGTAAAGTCATATTCTGTAGTGAACTTGAAGATGCTTAATGACCTTCCTGACTGGTAGACAAGTCTCCAGGGCAGTTCATGAGGTGGCTGCCACTTCAGTCCCCTCTTTGCTTTATCGCTGAATGGCAGGATCGGTTATCAAAAAACCCACACACAACCCAAAAAGCAAAACAAGCACCACCTTGATCTTTTCACTCTGTCGTGTCAGGTTCAGCTTCTCATCTATTCAGAGGAAATCAAAGCTATAAATAGTCCTACCCTGCTTTCATGCCTTAGTTTACAGAATTAAGAATTCTTCTTTCCGGTGTTGAACGCTGCAGGGCTTCCACTGAAGGACGCCAACTGTTTTAAGTGACCATTTAAAAAAGAACAGTGGTACCACTACAGTGATAACAGAAGTAACCAAATAGACTTTCTGATGGGCCCTTCTGCCTGCAGTCTGATGAGCCAGGGATTGTTTTGAGAGGTTCGACTTGGGAAGGATGAAATGTGCATTTACTCCTTGGATTGTCCCACACCAACTGAAAATTCCATTTGACATCTGTGCAACAACAGTCCAGTAGCATTGCGGTGTTATTAATGGCACATGATGAAGTCTATTCCAGCCTGCAGCAAGCTCAGCTCTCCAATATGCCTAGGGGCATATGATTACCTCTATGGGGCATTACCGGGCCTTTTCAAGTACATTCAAGTACCTGATAAGAGTTAACTGCAAATCTGCGCTGATTAAATAAACTGAGCACATTCTATCTTTCCCTGTACAAGAAGGGAGAAAAAGGTGAAGAAAGGAACGTTATGGGTTTGGGGGAGGTCACAGGTGAGACACTAATACAGAAAATGTCTGTTTTATTTATTTTTTCACCACTATCCCTCTGTGAATCTTAGCAGTATTTCTCCAAGAACTTGGCCCTTGGAAGTGGTTTTGCTGCTCTACTGAGATATCCTTTCTGAGAACTGCTGTCTGCCCTGAGCTTGCCCACAGCTCAACTCAGTATCGCTTATGGGATCCCTCAGGCTGGCAGGAACAGCAGGAGGTCTCTAGCACAAAACCCTGCTAAAACCAGGGCCACCCATGAGGTCAAACCAAGTCACTCAAGGCTTCATCCAGCCCAGTCTTTAAAACCTTCTGTGAAAATCTGCAAGTGCTACCCAAATAAATGTTTTCATCTTATATGTCAGGGTCGGGTGTACCAGCACATACACCAGTTTATTCATTTTAGCTATGAAGTGAAGGATCCCATCTTTCTGACCTCAGTCCATGCCACAGATTCCTACCTCTTCCATCTTTATTCTAATTCAGAAGGGATCAGAAATAAATGCAATTAAAAGTAATTTTTAAAATGGCAGATTGTCTTCTTATAGGTTATTTTCCTATATCTTCTGTTTTCTGAGTATTTCCAAAATTTTAAGGTTTTTTTCTGCATTTATGATGGTTATTTTTCTTTCTGGAAAAAAGTATTCTGTCTATCTTCGCTCTACTTCCTGATTCCAGGAGGCAGAGCGTTAGCAAAAAGACTTGCAAAACTGAGGAAGCTATTGCAAGAGCTGTCAACACTTCCACGAAAATATTCATATCACAAAGTTCATCTGCACAACTGGCCACTCTCATTAAAGGAGCTAAATTGTGAGTAGGCTGCAGTAACTGAGCTATCCTCCTATTTTTTCCCATGACCTCATTTGTGCAGAACTTCAATGTAGTTCACGTGGGAAACTACCACCTGACTGTACTGTAACATGTTAGCAGCAAGTGATTTAGTCTCTGAGATCATTAATCCAGCCTCACCATTATGTATTAAAATAAACATTAACAAAATTAAACAGGGAAACCTGCCATAAGTGACCGTATTTGGCCATGTTGGCTGGGGTGCCAGCAGAGTGCAATAGGCAAGTCCACTGTCAGCATCTGAAGGTGCTTGAGCCAACAGAGAGCATCTACTGGGTTGTTCCTGCTCAATCTGCCTCCTCTTCCCTGCCCTGTGAGTGAGTGTCCTCACACAGCCCGGGAATGCACTGACCCATGCAGGCACACAGGCAGGAATTTGTCTCCTTGGTATCTGAGCTCTGCCATCATGCCAGGCATGCCCACAGCCCTCACCTCAGGCTGGCTGGGATGTAAAGACCAGGCCTTTCAGCAGCTTTGTTCAGAGCTAAGCCTGCAAAGATGAACCAAGTCCATCCCCCTGTTGCTCTAATGCCACTCTGTAAACATGCTGCTGCCTGATTACTGTAGTTTAATTTCCATCTGTTACTGTCACAGGACAGTCAGAATGACTGCACATGTCCTTTGTATCTGTGCAAATGGCATTAGTCTATAATAAAAAACTGGGGTTTTTTTTCCCATATGTGCCTGGGAAGGAGGAATTGCAGTGTTGAAGTGACTGAAGTGACTTCATAATGATTGGCAAAGTTGACTTTAAGAGTTAAGCTTGCTTTCACATCTTTAGACTGCACCTATTTGGGATCATTAAGGCAAGGAAGTATATTGTAGAATCTTAGCCCTTAAGTAATCTTTTTCTGTTGATTTCACATTTCCTAACATCCAACATGGAAAGGAAAACCTTTGCTCATCTAAATTTCTGTTTGGCCTCCCCAGCAAGGCCTCCTTCTTGCTGCGTCTGTATCTGGTGTACCTCTTCTTTCTGTCCTGATGGACCGAGTTTGCTGGCAGATGTTCGCTGGTGGATGTGCATTTCATATCAAACTCCAGTCTGCACTTCCCGAGCTCAGTCTGACTTTAAGAAAGGTCAGAAAAGGTGACCAGGGCAGACACTGGGTTTTTTTATCAACATCCTTTTTACTACCAGACTTGCAATTTTGCAGCAACACTCAGTGATTGCTCTTAAACTGCTTTGGAGTGCAGTGATTGCCTGCACTTTTTCTGTCAAGGTATGTTGTGGGTCCTTACCACAAGCTCATACCACATAGCCTGGAGTGCAGCTGCTGTCCATAAACCAGAAATTGAGTATAAGCTACTGTGTCCAATGGCACCGTGTCTCATCCTTCAAAGGAGGTATTAATCATGTTCTGGACATTTTTGTATTACATGGAGATAATTTATTTTGGTTTCCTATCTGATTTTGCTAAGGTTATTTCAAGACCTCTGTTATACTCCAGCTTATTCAGAGTTGGTCTCCAGAAAAGCTGGGAGGTCAGAGCACAGAGAACTTTAATTTAAATCTAACAATTTTCCTCTAATAAATGAAAAAACCACACTACAGCCAGGACATCACTACAAACCCCTCCTTCAGCTGTGCACTCATTGATTTTGGGGAGCAACCCAGCCTTGGCCTCGTGCTGTAAAAGATGCTTCTGAACAGTTATGTCTGGTGGCAGATTGTCCTCTACAGGTACAGCTTAAATAAGGAACAAGAACAGCAACTCCACAACACAGGCTGATGTGGACTGCCTCCAGAAAATACACCTCCAAGTGAGCAAAGCCACTTGCAGCAATGGGGGAGGGAGGAGCATGATTACAGCAACCATGGCAGGATCAGGCCAGCCTCAAACTCCTTAGGATGTGAACCTGAAGAGTTCAGGACTGATTTAGCAAATCAATTTCATTGTTATTTCTATCTTTAAAAATCTAATAATATGAACAATTTGTTCTTTATTCTGTGAAATTGCAGATACTTCCATTTAGTGCCAATTTGCTTACTTGGAATCACATCCTCTTTTTTTGGTACAGAAGAGCTTGGAAGACAATTACTACACATCCCACACCAAAGCATACATAAAAGATTCCTGAGAAGTATGTGATCAACTCATGTGCTTCAGGAAATCAAATTATTTTCAGCTATTATTCACAAGATTTCCCAGAAAAAAGAAAAGCATTAACTCAGTTTATGGTGCTAGAGCATTCCTCTATTAAAGGACTTTACCCCTGTGGCAGGTGTCCTCATAACTCTTTGCGAAAGTGAAAGCTACTGTCACTACCTGCACCACATGGTCTGTCGTACTCAGAATCTTCTTCCAAGCTCTCAGTATATGCTACTTCAGAAATGCATATTTACTTTAAACATCTGATTCTTTCCTTTTTAATACTGCTACAATGGAGCTGAGGTCAGCAGGATGACTTCTGACAGTATGTACACAAAAAGGGGGGGGAATTAGGGCCTGGGGTTTGCTGAGAAGAGCCAAGGGCAGGAGTCAGCTGAGGAAGGGGTGCTCAGATTGTGAGGCTGGGGCTCCATCTTGGAATGAAGCAGAAGTAAGGGGCAACTCTCACAACAGAAAGTGCACAAAGTAGTCGAGAGTTTAGCGAAGATTGAGAGGTAGCTGCCAGCACTGCATCTCTAAGTGGTAGAAATTTTGTAACAAGCTTTAGGTCTGGGAGGTTTCCACTGCTTTGAGTAAGAATTAAGGGATCCTTCAGGCCAAGTGCAAAACCACTGAGATCCAAGGCTTTGACACTTGCCAGCTTTCTCAACTTTCTGATCAACCATATGGTACCTGGGATCTGCTGTTTGGCGTCTGCTACAGCTACTGATGCCACAGGATTTAGCGTTCCTGTCTCTGGAGGAATTACAACCAAAAAGAAGGAACTAGAAGAAAATTTTTAAAATCCGTTCTCGTGTTCTCTCTAAGGGCTACTTCACAGAAGAGGTGAAAATTTCCCACCAAAAAAAAAAGGGAAAGAGGTTTCATTTCTTGATTCTCTTACCTAGTGTGTTCTTTGGGGGTTTCCATTTAAAAAGAGAAATCACAGTTAAGTCCAGTCTTCCCCTCAGAAAACTATACTTCCCTAAATATTACACCAAATATCGACAAAGTTGATATGGGGAAAAGAAACAGTAAAGCAATGAACCACTCTTATTTGGCAGTGTAATGCCAAGAAGATTCTGAGGGGTTTTTTTGTACTTCATTGAATGGCCATCTCTATATGGAACACAGGGGCTGGGCAACAACCTCTGTACCATCATCACGATATCAGGGAAAGCCTCCTCAGATCCTATCTGAAAAGTAGGAAGAGATGAGAATGGCTTTACAAACAGCCAAGGACAAGAAGCATCTGGCAAGGTTATTCAAAACAGTAAGCTGGTTGCAACTTGAATTTTAACTGAAGGAAGGCTCTCCATAAAATCAGCACTATATATGTCAAGGCAAATTCAGATTTCAGTTTACATCTGAATGCATCGACTGTGTGGAGTCTAATGAGTTGAACTGAGGTAACGAGAAGAATTTGTTCCCACTTCTTCAAACATTTTAGGAGGAGCCAGCTCTCAGAAAGGGACAAACAGCTCTCTGTGGGGCACGTCACACAGATCATTGCCTAAGTGTCAACTCAGAAGGGAAAGAGAGATTTTCTGAAGTTAAAGAATAGATATTTGGAAAAACCCTGCCAGTCCACAGTGGCCCTCAGGCTATGCAGCTGGGGTGTTTTACGTATTTTCAGGAGTGTAGCACTAAACTTCCAACTTGCATTCCACAGCAAGAGAACATCTCTGGGAGTGCTCAGAGGTCTCCTACCCTGACACTTACAGAATACCAGGAATGAGTGAAGGGCACATCATTAATCTGAGGCAATCCAGACATACCAGGTTACATGTTAAGGAAGCTCAGGTTCTAAATTCTTCTAAATCATTTGGGCAACTTTTAATTTTATTTCTGAAAAAAGTTTAGAAGGCAGTTGAGTAATGCAGTTAAAAATCTAAAGAATTAGTTAATTACCTAAGGTATTAGATTACTCTGTGACACAGAAGATTCACCATCTCCCCTTGCACTAGATACAGTCCTTTGGCTTTATTAACAAGAATTCATTCAATTTCTTTTAAACTTAAAAGGCAGGGTACTTACCCTAAATGAGAAAGGAAGCAAAAGAGTGACCACTTCTGTACCCCGTGTTCTTGTCAAAACAGTGCAGGATGGAGAACTGAGAAGCTTTCTACCAACTGACACTCAACACTGACAGAACTCAAGCTAAAAATAATGTGAATATCCACCACAGGAATGCATGAGCCTCATGGCTGCTGGGATTGCTGCACATGAAGGCAGCTCTCCTGCTTTATGAATGAGAGCTGAATTTTAATTACCCTCCTCCACTTACTTTGCAACTTGTATGAAAGTGGTGGAAACGGATTTAAATCTTGTTTCCACCACAAAGCTTGTCTCCCAATACATCCTCTGCATTAAGTTAGTGATAAATTAGAAAAAGCAAGCAAGTCTGAAAGACGTGGCAGAAAAGTGTCTCTAGATAGGCCAGCTCTGTGACATTTTTGTACTACATTTTACTTTGCCTGTCCTAAAAGAAATCAGATTTTATGGCACAGGACATCAGTCAAGAAGTAGCATTTCTACAAAAGACATTTTTTAGGATGACAGGGTTTGATTTTTAAACTTTTATCCAAAGGGAAGTTTGAATCATCAAAAACCAATTCCCCACCATGCAAAATCCAAGTCCTAGGTCAAGTTCAAATAGCTAAATAAAGAAAAGGTTTCCCTACCCCGCAGCTAACCCTTGCCCTTGCATTCTTAATTGAACAGCTGAAGTTGTGGCAAAAGGTTTGCTGTTCCTGCCCTCACACAGGAGCACTGAACACTGAACATCTCTGCAGCTGGCTGCTCCCAGGAGCAGGCAGATGAGAGGGAAAGCTTCCCAGGGGGATGCAGCAGCCAGACAGGGATCAATGCTGTGACAGCCTTTGGTCTGGCCTCGAGATTAGAACAGTTTAAGAGGTTCAGTTGTCCCTCTGGCTTTAAAGTCTGTTTACAATGCTGAGGTATGCGAAGAAACATAGGAGAAGGGAAAACTTCATTTGAGCAACTGTCAAAACTCATTTGAATGAGGGGAAAGAAATGTTGCAACATTGATCTGCAGAAACACAAGTGTTTTAGCAGAGAATAAAACAGTTTCTCTAGGGAGCTGGCTTTGGTACAGAGCTCAGTGACAGAGGATTTAGATGTGTTCAGATAAATAAATAATGTGAAGTTATTTTTATGAACTCTTTTGAGTGTATGTTTCTACGACTATCCTAAAATTCAGGTGTTTACAAATATTCCTTTGAAAGTGGAAATCATGTGCCTTACGCATTCGTTTACAAAGAGGGCTGCATTAGACGTGGCTGACTGTGAACTGGGTTAATTTTCACTTGCTCATGGCAGACTTGGCTATCCAACCAGGAACAGCACCAATACCACCAGCCACAAGACCCACCTGCTTCCCAGTTAGGCTTTGAAAACAAACAGTTTGGGAGTAACTTGTTGTTCAGTGTTAACTGTATGAGGTGCATGAAAAGGCAACGTAGCAGATGTCAGATGACTGGTGACCCCCAAATTCAGTGGCTTAAACAGAGACCAAGTCAGTAAGTTAACAAGGCTTAGTCTGCCAACGCTTTCTACTTTCCTCAGGACTTCCACCTGGTGAAAGGCAGCTCCCCTTGCTCGATCAAAGCACTGGCCTCCTCAACTGGAGGTGCTTTATTTCCCTATTGTGAGTCTCTAAATGATAACAGAAGGTGCAGAACCACAGGGGAGCTGAGGTAAAGCAGCTGCAGGAAATATTAACTGAACTACATCACAAAAAAAGGATCTGCTGCCGGTCACAAGAGGAACCTGCTCAGTGCAAGTGAGATTACATAAATATCAGTGATCAGAAGAGGACTCAGTACAATAACCAGAGCAAGACCAAAAAATGTAAAGACCTTACTTGATTTTTCTTCTTTAATGTTGTACTCCAGCACACCAGGAGCCTCTTTCTGCACCGGCAGGCGGACTGTGAGGACCATGTTGTTCACATTATCCTCTTTCCTAACTAAGAATATCTGAAAAGGGAGAAAAGAATCAAGAGCTCAGCTACATTATGTGAGCTTCTAAACTTTATTTTAGGTCACTGGCAATGTAGATTTTTATCAGTACAATCCACCTTTAAATAGCCTTGTTTTAGCTTTGTTCCACTTAGTTAAGCTTTATACAACAAAAATAATGAATAAAGAGACATTTCATCTGGGTGAAATTCAGACCTGCGAAGGAACTCGTGAAGTTTCTATGCATCACTGATGTCCCACTTACACCTAAAGCAAACTATTTCACTAACTGAAGAGTTTAAAACTGCACTCACGATTTGTTAAATGATGGTCCTCACATCAGTGCCCCAAATCACAGATGAATCACCCTAGAATGGCCCAGTCCCGGTCTAAAGCATGGGAGTCACCTGTATGTTGAGTCAGTAAGGATTTGAGTGTCCATGAGTGGGACATAAGGCCAAAGGCTCTGGTGGCCACAGTGTCCATGGCAGAGCATTTTCATGGGACCAGAAGATCATTCAGGCTGGCAGGTATCCTGGGAGGACTCTTCTCCAATCCCCTGGCTGAAGCCGTGAGGCCAGAACAGTTTCTCAGGACTTTGTACAAGTCTGGAGAATGCCCAAAGCTGGAGACTGCACAGCCTCTCTTGGCAACTTGTCCCACCACTTATTGTCTTCACAGGGAGAAAATGCTTCCCTGTACCCAGGCTGAACCCCTCTGGTTTCAATGTACACTGTCACCTCTTGTCCTCCCACCCTGCAGTGCTGAGCACAGCCTGGCTTCATCTTCTCCGTGACCTCCCTGTAGGTACCAGGGGTTCCTGTGTGGTCCCCCTGAAGTTGTCTTCTGGCTGAACAAGCCCTGGTCCCACAGCCTCTCCTCAGTGGGTCTGTGTCCATCTCACTGCCCATCATGCCTACAGGACCTTTCCCACAGAGCTGCACAGCCAGGCAGTGTCAGCCCAGATCTCTGCCAGGGGTCTGCCTTCCCAGGGACAGCACTTTGCTTTTGCCCTTGCTGAATTTGGGAACAAGCCCTGTCCCCAAAAACTTGTCTAAAATCTCTCAAGTGATCATTCAAGTGTGTTGAGTGGTCCTGAAATCACAGAATCAATTAGGTTTGAAAAGACCTCTGAGATCATCAAGTCCAACCAACAATCCAACACCACCATCTCAACCAGACCATGGCACTGAGTGCCACATCCAGTCCTGCTGCATCGTCTGCACGAGCAGCAGCTGAGGCTGAGGGGCCTAAAAGCCCAGATATAAACAAAAGCTGGTGGAAAAGCTTCAGAACTTAAAGGTATACCTGTTCTCAGTGGGACAAGCCTCCTCCATCGATCATGTGACCCTGGGGAGTTCGGGTCTNGGGACGCTGACTCCACAGAACCGATGTACTTGAAAGGAGGTCTGGAGATCATCTAATCCAACCCCCTTGCTCAAAGAAGGATAAACTACAGCAAAAAAATTGGTCTGGCTCAATCTCATCAGGTATTCAAAAACATTGATAAGAGGTCCCTGAGTATTTAATTGGAACCAGTGGAACTACTGGAGCCGTTCTGTCCCACCAACAACACCAGTGGAATAAAAAAAAAAAAAAAAGGTATGAGAAAGAAGAAAATGAGAAGAAAAAGGAAAAATGCCTCATTCTTTGTATTGTGTGAGATCCTAAGTGCATTTCTGATTAAAGCTCATTGTCAGGGATATTTTCAGCTTGTATCTTGAAGATGCACATACGAAGACAAAATAATCTTCACCTTCAGCTGTGCTTTGATAGTAAGCTTAGGCAGAAGAGAGTCAAGGTAATTTTAAAAAACTGAATTAAAAAATCAAGCTAATTTTGTAGCCTGGATATTAATACTAGAAAGAGAAGTGTGAGTTGATAAAATCATTAATCAACTGTAATGTATGGAAATCTATCAAAAAACCGTTAATTTCTTGGACAGAGGAATTAAAAAAAATACTTGTCTAGAAGCCAGGACCTTTCCCTGCATGAGTCCCAGTCGTAAGGGCATCTCCAGTCGCTTTAAAGTACCCATGCTGAACACACAGCTTTGGGGCAACTTCAAAACCTCACACAGTGCTGTCACCTTGGCCTCTGAGTTGAGGAGGAATGGAACCCCAGGGGCTCAGGTCCACCATCAGGGCAGAGAAAAATGTGAATAAACGCACAGGTGTATGCCCTAAACAGGCTGATTTCTAGCTCAGGGCAGCCTCCACCTTCTGTCACAGAAAGTGTCTGCGGGTAGGAGGCAGGTAGTGTCTGCAGGGAGAGGCTCTCCCTTGCCCAGGTCCTACCAGCCACATGGCAGTGCTGTCCCTCTAACCATGACTGTCAGACAGCACCTTCTTCCATTGCTTCATCTGAAATTTAATCTAAGCAACCAGGGAAATGAAACCTGGAAATGAATCACTTCTTTTTTCCTGATTGGCACGCCTGGTTGCCATGGATCCAAAGGCTAAAATTGGACTATGGCTGTTCAGAGAAGTAGGAGGTGGGTTTTCTGAGCTGTACTTAACCCTACAGGTCAGGACTAGTATTGAAATCAGTATCTTCTATTTTCACCACAGGTGGGAATGGTGCTGCCTCAGTTTCAGGCGGGCTCAGCGTGGGCAGGAGATTCTGCCCTTGCTGTGGGACACCTCTGATGCACCACCTCTTCTCCTGCCTGCTTCTGCCTGCAGCTGAAGACTATGCCCAAGGACAGTGTGAGCAGGAGGAGCAAGATGTTTCCCCAAAGCCACTCAGAGGTGGGGAACTCCCTGCCTGCAGGGAATGGATAATGACTGAGGAGGCTTGGGGCCATACACGGCTACATCACAGTCAGTGACAAACATCTCCACTTACAGACAGAGCAGAAGAACGAAGAGAATTATTTGCTCAATCTATTTGAGAAGTCTGATTCAGGGTGAGGTGCACTGCACAGCCCAGGCTGCTCAGGTGAATCCCACTGGAGGGTGTCACTTGGGTGTGCAAGCATTTAGCCCTGGGATAGACTGACTCAGCCAAAGGATGGGTCCAAATGTCCTCAGAGCAGGTGTGCCATGACATGAGCTCAGGTCATTTGCACCTGCCCTTCCCAAAGGATCCAGCCAGGACATCTACAGCCTGCTGACCTCTCAGACCTCAGGAAAAGGGAGCAGCTCCCTTTGCCACAGAGCCGTTTTCCTTAAGCAAGCCCTGAGCTTTGCACAAGTATGTAATTTTCTAATACTCAATTTATGCAAACCAGGTACCAATTGTTGCAATAAAAATGACTCTCAGCAGCTCCCTGAATTTAAGGGCCTTTTCTTCACAGATTATTTTTCGTTGGTCCAGATTAGGATAATCACCATACTTTTGGGTATGGTAGTGAATGGGAAGCCATCTCCATGAATCTACATGGTAAGCAAATAAAACCAGAGGTAAGATTCCTTGTTTTCCCAAAGCCAATATATCTGTCTTGTGCTGTTGAGAGAGGTAAAGCATCAAATAGTAATGGAAACAGAAAGTAGTCTGCTAAGTACTTTTGCTTCCACATTAAAAACAAGCTCTGCTCTCCTAACCAAAGACGGGAAATGTGGTTGTCTGAACTGAAACCGCTTTGGACTTACCCCTGCTGTTTCTTTGCCAAGGATCGCCCCAGCCCTTTCCTGGCTCATGTTCAGCTGAAGCCAGACAGGACATGTCTTGATGAGTTTGTCAAGGATGCTGATCCCTGGAAGCTGGAGGCAATTTCTCAGAGCAATAGCCTGACAGAAATGTGTCTCTTTTCCCTCTTCACTGGTATCTTCAACAGGGCTGAAACACAGCAAGGGAGTCCCTGGTAAGCAGAGCTGCAAATGGAAAAGTGGGGGGAGTAAGGACTGTAAGTGCAAACAGAGGGGCAGACACAGGGGCGCTTAGACATCGGGAATGCTCCTTGAGGGGCATCAAACCACAGGCACATTGTTATGACAGCAGGCTGGCATAGCTCAGCTCTGTTTGTTTCAGCTCACCTGCGAATATTGCTGAAGTACAGGTGCCCACAGACACAGGTAAAGGATGCACAGGGGCGGCCAGTGCCACAGACAGCTGAGCATGCCTGTCCCCTGGATACCACCCTCCAGCTGACAGGTCTGGGAGATGTTTCATGGCTTCAAAAATAGCACTGCAGCAGAGGAGTCCCTGCAGTCTAATGGCAGACTGGTGTTAAATACTGGCTTGTAGCTATGGTGCTTATTTGACAAAGTATTTATACATGTGCTTGGCACTGTAGGCAGTGGAAATACTTGTGCTGAAAAGTCTGGTCACAAGAGCTCTACTGGATAAGGCCATGGACTCATAGGGATATGGGCTTGCCATTCATTTGATTAATTGATTTTACATTTAAAGAAAATGTAAGAGAATATACACAAAAAGTGTTTTGCTGCACTAATTTTCTGCTTAGATGTCAGAACTGAGAGTAAGAGGACTCTCACTTTTGATTTGGTCTTAAAATATTTTTCCTTTTCCTTTTGTGTTTAAAGACACAGATCTTAAGGTATTACATTTCAAATAAGGTCAGTCTTAAACTACTAAAAGAGAGTGATTTCGAAGGCCTAACCTAACACAGCAAGTCTGTCTCAAAAGTCAGTTTGTGTAAAAATAGCCTTTCAAATCCCAAAAGCAACACAGAGATTTTATTTTTAGTAGTTTTTTTTTCTTTTGCAACCCTTCACAGACAGCTTTCTTAGAAAATACAGGTACCTCTGCAATTTTGGTTGTAGATTAAGGGTATTAGTTCACAGAATCTTGATTTTAATCAATCCTTTTTAAAGATCATAGTCAAGACAGTTAGGAATGAGAGAACTGTGCTTAAAAAGAAAAGGCAAATTGAAATAAATGAAACTTTCTTTACTTGTGATAAAAGCCCAGCTTGTCACACAGGTGAGGGAATTTCTTTCAGATGTAACAGCATGTGATTTTAATCAATATCATCTGAACATACAGAGTAAAGCAATGGAAGACAACTTTTGGAAGTTAACCTGATTAATCTCTTGGGATTTTTTTACAGAAGAAACAACCAAAAAAAAGCCTTGTAACCATATGAAAGGAAAACATGTGTTGGAGGGCAATATCCATACTCAGTAGTAGGAAAGAAGTAATGAGTTGAAGGGAAAGAAAGTTGAGTTATAATGAAATGTTCCATAACAGCAAAAATTACTCCCCTAATTAGTCACATAGACATGAACCTGATCACATCTGAATGATGTGTGAAACCTAAATCAAGAGGCGGTCAGTGCTGATAATGTCTTGCTGTGGTACCAGAAGGTGACATGCATGGCCATGGCTCTTGTGATGCTGAACTTCGTTACCCATTAATTATGTAAGGTGGGGCCAGAAATGCACTGGTGCTCAGGAATCTCATTGCCTGGAGGGAAATAAGGGTTATTAACCAAGTCAGGAAAGTAACACAAACCAGTTTGGACCTGGTGAGCATCAGGCACACAGTGACCTTGGCACAGGGTTCCCCACAGGAGGTGCAGGCATCAATCCCTCTGCTCCCTCCCACGGGCACACCGTCTGGAGAGAGCCCTGCTCACAGCACCGACTGGGTTTGGCAACAAGAATGGGCTGGTGAAGAAAAATAACAGAACTGACCTTCCAACACATGTGGCTGCCTGTAGGGTGAAAATTTTGGAGAATGGATAGAAAATAGAAAATAATTTCAAACTCAGACATACAAGATGAAAAAGGAAGAGCCTGAAAATATTTGTTTTAATGGAAAATCTCATTATTTGAGAATGTGGAGTCTTTCAGTGTAGCAAATTTAGGGCAGTGGGTAAGGTTTTTTTTTGGCAGAACAGGAGTCTAACATTTCGGAGGCCCTCAGGGATGAGATATTCTCCTCTCAAAAGCCATACCAGCCTGGAAGAAGCTAAGCAGGCTCTTGTACCTGTACAGAGGGAGGAAAGCACAGCTGAGTGAAAGGGGAGACTTTGGTAAAAGGAATGGCAGGAAGAGTCATTAATTGGATCATATGGAATCAGGGGAATGTTTGGCGAGATGTTTCCTGTCAGTGAGTTATAAGAGATGATGGATAAATTCCCAAGAGAAGAGGAAGAGGATTGCATTGCCCAAATCTCTTAAAATGCCATGTTTGGAGCAGTAGCACACATTTTATTGAACCAAATTTGTGCTGGCTAAGAAATGGGAGTGAATGACCTCCTAGACCTTTTCCAGCTGTAATGCTGTGATCCATGACACACCAGTTGACGCAGTTATGGCACCAATGCTTGACTTCTGTCCTGGGCACAGCTGTCACAAAGATTTGGATGGGGCTGTGGAAGTGCTTAATCCAGCAATTTAATCTGGCTCTGCAGTAGCTCTGTGGCTGCACAGAGAGGAGGGAGCCCAGGCAGATCCTGGGTTCTTGCTGTGCTGCCAGTTGAAGGGATTTCCAGGGCCACCACGGTGAGCAGCAGGCCTTTCCTATTTTGCTCACCCAGAGTTCATGCATCAGATGATTTCTAAACTCTCGGTTTTCAAAAATGACATAAAACTCTGTTCTTGTCCCACAGTCCTGCAAAACCCTTTGGCTGATAGGGGCAGGTGCTCATTTTGCTAGGTGTGATGCAAAGCTGAAAAGCTGGCCCTAGAGCTGCTTGCTTTTCTTTTCTTTTATTGAGTTCTTGCTGCAAAGCAAAGATTTAAATCGTGCAATGGCTCTGCTAAATTGTATTCAGTTGGGAAGCAGGGAGCTGTGTGCTGCACACTGACTGGCAGCACAGGCTAATTAATTGCACAGTGATTACATTCACACACCTGCCCTGGGCTGGCAGAAGGTATCAGTTTGCTTGTTGGAGGCAATAATAATGACAATGGTGGTTTGAATTATTTCACAGTGACTGTATGCTGAAGTAATGACCACCATGACTCATTGCTTTAGAAACCAGTTGCCACACTTGCCAGCTGAATATTCCCAGAAGTCAGCAGAACATCAAGGGGATATAATCCACTGAATTTCGTGCAGGTGAAGGCCTGACCATACCTTTGCAAGGGGTTTCAAAAATATTGCCACAAACCTGCTGACACTAAGTGCTTCCTAGCTGGACTATATGTGGCTGGTGACTCTGAATTTCCCTGAGGCAGCTGAGACACACAGCAATTGTGTGAAACAGCAGCAGGGACTGCCAGATCAATTCTTCACTCCTGCACATTTGCTCTGAGAAGAGACAAAGGGAGTTTTTAAACTAAATCTTAAACTGGAAATCAAATGCTCTGTAGTGCACTGATAAGTAATGATTGAGTCCCTTAGTATTGTTTAAATAGACCAGATGTAAGTTTTAGGAGCTAGCCTTTTATTATTATGTTTTACTGCTTTTACTTCTCCCTCTGAAAATGGGAAGACAACAAGAGAGAACAAGAGCAAGGGTTTGCTGTACTGTCCTCAAGGAAAGAGATATAACGGTATATTTATATTAATAGCAGAGCAGGAACCACAGGTCTTAAAATCTAATCCAATGTGCCAGCTGGCTTGATACTGAGGGAGAAAGACAGACAGTCACAAACTCCACGTGCCAGGTGATTGAGCAACTTTTTGCACCAAAGCTACCTGGTACCTGAAGGGATACCACTTGGGACAAGCCAGCTTGTGACTGAAGCTGACATGTGGAAACCCTTCAAGCACAGCAAAAGAGGTTACAAGGAGCACCTGAAGCAGGAGGAAAAGACAGAAGCTTCTGAAGTCAACACAGCAGTCCTGATGGAAGTTGATAGACAGTGCTGTTAATTCCTGTAGTTAAAAGAGACAGTTGGGAGCATGGAGCTTCATGGAGATGGGTGAGATGATGGTGCTGAGATTAAAAGACTGACAGAAGACTCATGGCTCTGGTTTACATCCTGTGTCACAACCAACTCAGTTAGATTTGATTGCAGGGCTCTGTGCCACTGGCAATAGAGGCAGATCTCTGTATCCTATTTTTTCATAGTCACCTTCTTTCCTTACAGGAATAATCGGAGTTACATGAGCAGCAAGTTTCACCCATTGCAAGAGACAGAGCTGCCTGTGCTTTCTGTGGTTTGGTATCACTTCTGATTAGACAGGTGTGGAGGAACACATTTAATGTAGGTAGCTTGGTGTCCAAGCTGCACAGACTCAGTAAAAATCTTTGTTCAGACACATGTGAATTCATGTGCTGTTACTTTCAGTTCACTGTGAGGGAAGTTATGCAGTGCCACAGCTAGAGGACATCAAGCTTCGTTTTGCTTCCATCTCAGAAATGGCCATTTTTTGATGCCATCTACTTACTCTCATAAGCCAGCCCATCTTTGATCATTTGATCAGTTCAGATCAAATTAATCTGAGATGGAGGAGAAGGATTCATTTACTCTCTGAACCTGGCTTTGGTCACCTTGCTGGGTTCTTATTTCTTTCTTCCAACAGGTAGTGGAAGTGAGACCCTGAACCCAACCTAGCTGCAGGAAGAGCTGCAACATCTTTGAAATTCCAGAGTTGTTTCACCATAAAACAGAGTATTAGGAAGATGGGAAGGCAGCAAAGTGATATATTGAAAAACACATAGCACAAAAGCTAACTTTGTGCACCAAATGTGAATCCTGACTTGCAGAAAATTCAGGTTTTAGTAAGTGCTTTTTCATAACAGAGCCAAGGGATCTGACAAAAGTCAAACCAACAAACAGAAATAAAATAACCAACAATGAAAAACCCAAAAGTAGAAAGAGAAGTTCTTGAGATCTTCAGGAATCACACCCAGCTAATTGTCATCCTATAGTCAGAAATATACAAGTTTCTTGTTGTCTGATAGGCAGAAAGAGAGGGAAAATGTATAGGGTGTTAAGCAAACCACGGGAGCTTCCTGCATGGTAAGGTTCTTGGATGTACAGAAAAACTGGATAATGGAAATGATATGAGCAGTTTGGTGTGTGTCATGAGGCAGGCTTGCCTGTCCAGTGTCTTTCCTACCTTGCAGAATGCTTGTGTTACTGGTCCACCCTGGTGAAAAGTTTATAGCTCAGGAAGTTGTGCTTCTCAGCTTGTGGTCTGTGGAGAGCCTGTGGTTGGCAGAGCACTTCCTCCTGCTTACTGGTCCTCTTGTTCCTACTCTACTTAAATGTCCACCCTTCGACTTTTGGTCTTTGGTCTACAGTTGATGCTCTGCACGTCCAGGAGTTTCAGCTCAGCCTGGGAAGGACCAAGCCTAATAACCAAGGCAGCAGCTGTTCCAGCTGCCAAAAGGTAAGACAAACCAAGGGTCTCCTAACTACTCGGACACCTCATAGCTCAGCAAAACTCTGTTTCCCACCTACTCCGCTTTCTGTTAGAGGCACCATCAGTTTCAACAGTAAATATTGCACTCTGCTATTGAAGTCTCACTTCTGTGAGCTTTTCCATACCTGCCAGGGATTCCCAAATGCCCACTTCTGTGAAGGCTAGCAGGGGTTTGCACGCAGCTGGACCCTGTTTGCACATGGTCATGGAAGTTTGCCAAAGTGGCGCAAGTCTTCACCCTGCCAGGGAGCTCCATTAATGGCACAGAGGAATCAAGTGATCAGGTGTGGGACAGCTCACCTACCCTTAAACCACTCACCAATTCACCACGCCCTCACCGCCCTGGCGAAAACCAACAGAGCAAGTTACAAAAATGAACAAGTTCTACTATGCTTCTAGGGCAAAAAGGTGTCATGGCCACTTGTGGAAGAACTCTAATTCATGTGTCAATTTATTAAGTAACAAGTAGCCACAGTTTTCTGCTCACATATGGCACCAGGTTTTTGTCTTACACAGTACATGGCTTGGCTTGAAGGTCTGATAGATCAGCAGCACACTGGAGGAACTGTGTGGACTTGCGCTACTGCCTGCAGAGCACAGCAAGGATTGCTGGGCTAGCTTGAAGGAGCTGAGCCTCAGGAGCAGGCTGTGCACAAACACATGGAGCTCGCTGGCAGAATGACTGTGTCTGGTCATTCTGGTGCCCTGGCTAAGCCCTGGTGCCCTGGCTGCTGCCATTACCAGGTCTAAAGCTAACACATGTGTTTTCCTCATTACTTCCATAATACACGCAAAAGATGTGACTGCAGCTTATCTGCATTTGAACTGAGCAGAGTCTTGTCCCCATTGAAAGGTGAGGAGTCAGGTCAGTTCTCCAGAAGCCTTGCTGGAGGAGAGCTACTGATGTTGTGAGGGACACGTAACCACTGTCCGTCATCAGAGCACAAACCTGGTGTTCAGGACCAGTGGTGGTTCTCTAAGGGCAGGAGCAGCAGGGAACAGAGAAGTAGGGGGGTGCCTGCAGTGCTTCCCCATAAACCCTCCAATGTTTCTTCCTCCTAAATTAGTCAAGCTGAACTGTACGTGCCTATAGAGAAGCAGCAGCAATACCCCTGTCAGACCCTCTTGTCTGACCTTGTCAACAACCTTTCAGCAAAGAGTGCTCTCAAGGAGTGGGGAGCTGCAACTAAATGTTTATTAAGTCTTCAGCTTCTCTGTGTTTCCTAGGTTCTTTAGGTCTGTCCCTCCATTTAAATACACAAAGTCATGTATACTGTAAAGAATTGTATTTGCATAAAACCCTCCAAAAGTACAAGCTAATTCACATTACTGATAGTTCCCAGGTCAGCTCTACTAACAAGCGTTCTCACACTCACAGCCATGGCATGGACAGAAACAACATAAAAAACAAGCATCCAAAAATTCCCTGAAGGAAGAGCCTTTCTTTCAAAGCCCCCCCTGTTTTTTTTTCCCTTCAGTCTAGCCATTTCCTGCATTCATGAACACTAATGGAATGTGCTGCCTGTGGCCCCACTCTGGACTGGGGCTACTATATCCTGTTGGGGTAACATGTCTTGGCTGGTATTCACAAACTGTACTGCTGCCTTTATGTAACCTTGCACGTATATATTTTGCACTCAACAATTTGTCTCACAAATATCAACAGTCTTTCTCTTTTTACTCAGTCAAAACATACTTTGGCAAGTCAAAACCACTTTGTAGGTTTTATTAGCTCTACTCCCTTCCTAACACTCTTAATGATAAGTTGTTCTCCCCCACATTTATAATCAGAGATTTTCAGGGCATTTGTCCTTTGCCTATTTTTCAAACCCAAATTATTCCTTTAGGAATTTCAGTGTATCAGCCAAACTAAAGATTTTTATTAGTGTTCAGGTAACGAAGGATCATTTATACTTCTGCAAGGCCCTTCCTTTCAGAGAAGAGAGCTGCTGAAACACCAGTCAAGGCAGGGTCGGAGTGGCTAGAGAACAGACATTTTCCTCAACAAAAAACTGCAAACATGTTTGCTGGATAATTCAACTTCTCTGGAAAGGCTTGTGCAGTGCAGGAACCAGAAGCAAATGTTGTGAAGAAGAGAAAAAACTTCCTAAGCTTTAAGACGATAAGGAAACCCCAGACCTCCCTCACCCTCCCATGTCAGTGCTCGAGAGGGGCCCAACTGAGCCAAGACATGGAGAGAAGGGCTTGTTCCTTGCATTCCAAAAACACCTGAAGTGTTGGAAGCCCAGAGCACCCCTGCTTTTACTGCAGGGTCGAGGTGATGGGCAGAGGTTTTGCCCCTTTCCAGCTCATCTGGACAGGAAGGAAGACAGGAATGGAAAGCCAGGGAATGCTTTTCTACATTGTAATCACCTAACAAACAGGGGAAAAGGAAACGGAAAATAAAGTAGAGGGACAAATTTCCTATTCAAACTTCATTAAAAATAGACTGCTGTTTAGCTTTCATAAAGCCATTCTGTTTCAAACCCTATGTATTGAAAATTATTTGAAATCTGCATGATGTGTTAGAGGCAAAAACCTGAGCAAAATATTTAGAGAAACATGAGACTAGTTATAAAAAGCTATGGCCTTGCTCACCCTGTGAGTGAATTGAGTGTAGACATCAGAGGCTAACCACACAAACTTGCACAACGCTGAGCAGTTTTCCTCTGTACTAAGAAATATCTGCAAACACTTATCTCAGTCATGATTTGCAACTAGAAATCGTCATTTTGGTAAGGAAAATAAATCCACTGGACTTTCATTCTGCAGTATGTGAAGGAGCAGAGCACAGGACTTCTGAGGTCTCTCCTCTCATAAGGCACCACACAAACCAGCTTACTTACACACAAATATTCATGGTTTGGGTAAGATTTCCTTCCAGTGTCAGTGTGAATGGATTTCAATATGTGGTGCTCTTAGGGAAAAAAATAAATATCTGAATCTGTGAACCTACTCTTCGTCTGTCCTCCTTAAGCCTTACTCCAGCAACTTCATATGCCTCTTTAACTTTGATTAGGCATTAGAGAAATGTGTTTATTTCTTGCTTTATTACCTGATAGGATCCCTGCCTGCATTTACATTGGGGCAAGGTTAGAGATCTGCCTTCCTGAGGGAAGGAGAGGAAGAAGAAAAGGGCTAGTTTGGGTATTTCAGGGATATGGAAAGGTGGTGAAAGGGCATGGTCCCTCACCACCGTCTAGTGGTGAACACCCCTAGAACACCTAGAAACAACTAGGTGTGAGTTCAGGGTGGGAGAGGTGTTCTAGTTAGCTAAGTTGAGCAACCTGTCCTGTGGGTGGCCATGGCCCTTGTCATCCTGTGCTGGAGGGACAGCCTGGGACCAAAGGGCTGGTTAGTGGAGCAGTGCCAGAAACTGCTAAAATATCCCTGCAGTGACTGGCAGCTCAGCACGTGACTACAGAACCTGCCAAGCAGCAAGGCAAACCTGTCAGCTCCCCCAGACCTCACCAAACCAGTGCCGGGACCCCAAGCTTGTTCATTTTCTTGTGTTTATGGTCACTGGTTCGCCAGGGCTAAAATGTAGGTTAAGTCATGAGCCACAGGCTCTGTGTTCATTGTAGTCTAAGACAATCCACAACATGGCTGTCTTGGTCATGTCCTGCCCAAAACATTCATGCTGCAGCCATCCCCGCCTCCAGGCTGCTATTGCTTGTCTGACACTGGGCACTCTGACTCAGGGGGCCAGAGGAGGGAAGAAGGTTAGTGCTGGACACAGCTCTGGCCTGGCTCCCTGCTCAGCTTATGAGGCATGAACAAATACAAGACTTGGATTCAGCCCGCTAGCACCAATCACCCTGAATTACTCCCTGGAGCTGCTGCTTCTCCAGTAAGCCTAGAGATCACCATGGGTGCACAGGTTCCTAAGTGGGACACAACAATTAAACACCTAAAGTAAGGCAGGGTAAATCCAGACTAGATCTAGACAGCTAGCTCTAGTAGCAAAGGGAGACAGCAGAATGCCAGGCCAAGGGACTAACCCCATCATCTATCCCTGTCTCAGGCTGCTCTTCACAGCGCCCCTCCTGCAATCTCTACTGGTTTCCCAGCACTGAGGACCCATCTCTGCTGGGAGGGCAACAGTCATTTTCCCTTTCGGCTGGAAAGGTTATCAGTGAGATCCAGCCTAAAACGAACTACTTTCTAATCCTAAGAAAGGATCAGAATGGGAGTTCAGGACAGTATTACACAAAAATATTCTGTATTACATATTTGTCCTACAGACAGAAAGGAAAGTTGCCCACAGCCAAGCTCTATCCTGTGTGTTGAATCAGCAGAAAAAGCTCTGAGCTTTGCCTGGTTTCTTGTTTTGTGGGGGGTATCAGGAGTGACAAATTCCTTGAAGAGAACTCAAGGGGGCAAAAAAGGAAAGAGAGAAGAAAAAGATTCTTGGCAGGCAAGATGAAAGGTTGGGCCATGTCCCAGGCTGTCATTTAGCCAAGTATGTGCGACAACTTTTTTTGCCGAGAAGTCTGCTAGCAATTTGCAGAACAGTGATGCAGGTAGCCAGCAGTGCTGTCTGTCTCCAGACTCTGCTATTTGTTGGTCTCTCTCTGTTTCCTTGGTGAATTTTTCCAAGCAGCAGAAAATTTAATCCAGTTCACAAGGGGCTGCAGCTGCTTTCTGTTCTGGCCAACAGCTGCTTTTACAAGAGAGAGACTTCAAAAGGCTAGCTTTCTCTGGAGGGCCATGGGAGGGATGTACATGAGCTGTGTGGATTCCCTGTATCTGGCAAACTTTTCCCAGCATCCAGAAGGTTGTCTGTATTCAGTTGCTTTCAACAAAGCACTTCAAATTCCCCAACTATTCATTAGCCTTGCAAAAGCAAAGAGAAAGTACTAATTAACATGGTCAGGAGACAAATTCAAGCAGTAAGACAGGTCTTTCAACCCTACCAGGAGCAGTGCTGCTACACAGACCCCAGCGAGTTACCTAGGGCAAATCCCAGCAGCCCCACCCCTTGCAGGATCATTATCAGAGCCAGGATTCCAGGCCTGCCTTAGAGAACAACACTTAGGGTGGGGTTTTGTGTTCCTCCTCATCCAGGGCAATGAAGGGTACCGCAGAAAGAGCACCACTTCCACACCCTCCCAACACCCCTTTGGCTTCAGCTGTAGAGGCTGTGTAAACACTGAGGAAGCTCCATAATCAAGCAAGGAACTCATCCACCAAAAAGAAAAGGCTTTCTGAGAACTGGATTCTGCTCCTAGCATCACCCCAAACTTAAAGGACGGTCTGGGGAAGACCAGGGTTTCAGGGTTTCACTGCTTAACAAGGATCCAGGGGATTGGGCTACAAAGTGAGAGACTATAATCAAAACAACTCCACGAATTCGTGCCTCAGTTTCCCTTCCTATAGTGACAGTACCTGCCTTCAGCTGGTTGTTGGGAGGCTTAATATCCATGAAACACCCAGAGATCCTTTCATACACACAAGGACTTTATATTAATCACACAATGTGATTACAATTACTGAAAACACTGTCCCCTTTAAAGGTACCAGTAATACAGAAAGCAGAAATCCTTTACTCAGACATAAATACATTCCCTGTTTAGCAAAAGGCTAACAGAAAGTCTGGGAAAGGCACACACATAGGCATGTATATATTCATCTCTTTGAAAAGAGCTGCATTCCATAGCACTCCCTGGCTTGTGTGCATCTAACAGAATATCTATTTAGGAAAATGTGACTAGCACAACCAACTATGCAATGCTCACATCTGCTAATCCTTTACTGCTCAAGTAATCATCTTCACTTGCAAAAAGATTTATACTATTTTGGGTGCAGGCAAAGGGGAGCTAAGCACTTCAAAACTCTTGCAACTGATTATCTCGAGGGAAGCACTGCCTTTATGTTCCCCTCCAGTGGGGTATAGAGGGATTTCATTTCTGGAGGTGGGTAGAATTACTTTAGATAGCTCAGACAGGTGCAGAATGGACAGAGGAAAAGCTTGTAGCTACAATATTTACTATAGTGGGTGACACCTGTGGGTCTATTTCATTTGCACAGGTTAAACAGCACTGCTCCCTCGACCACAGCTGCTTTGCAGTGCTGTATTACCAGGTACTTTGACAGACACATCCGCCCCCAAACTTGTCAGTTAAAGGACACCAGCTGAAAGCTTGCTTTGCCTCTCCAAGATGCAAGCACCTGACAGCCTGGGATGGATTCTGAGCTCAGTTAGCTCCAACTCTGGAGAGTTACTCCAGACTGACACCAGAGTGTGGCTTCAACTGAGCCATGTGCATCTGTGCTGTTTAGGAATTCCCGTTGCCAGGGTGTGAGGAAGGGATTGGCACTTGCATTCCTGCATTGTATGAACACGTCAGGGTTGCCAAACAGAGTGGTGGAGGGAGAGTGGAGTGCCAAAAAACCACAGCATACACATAGGCAACCCTGTAAAACAGCCCTGCCCTCCACAGCAGATGGGGTGCAACCACCGCACAAGGACAACTCTCCTCTCACTTGTGTACCACAGGCAGCCCTCTCTGGCTGGGAAGCACAGATATGGTTTGACAGATTTTGATCCTGTGCACCTTTTTTGGTGGATAGTTCTCCATAGATGCCTGCCTGCCTATTCAGCTGTCTTCTCACCTTTGTGCAGCTAGATCAGTGTCAGAGCCAGGGCGTGCCCAGCACCCTTACATCTCCCACTTTGCAGTACAGACGTGTCCCACCTAGTAACATTGAATTTCAGAGTACTCCACTGCTGGCTGGCTCTCCTGGAAAAGCTGTGCACCCTCGTTCAAGTGTTGTGTATGCAGGACAGGATTAGGTCCTAAACATCCCCTCAGGCACTTTGCTCTTCAAATGCATGGGCGACCCCCACTGATATCACCCCACAAGTGCCATACAATGTCCCCTGTGGCCCACGGCCAGTACTTCTGGTAACCTGAACTAGCTTTGAACAAGTTCTACAGCTCAGAGAACACAGTCAGGAACATAGACCATGCCTACCAGGGCTGTACAGGCATTGCCTCCTCTCGTTCAGCAAATTCTGGAGAAGAAAGCACCTTCCCTAAACCTCTCATGTACCTATGCCTAGATTTTAAGAAAGACATTTTCTCATACAGGCAGACAGGCAGGAATTATTTTAGAATATTAATGTTTGACTGTATTTAACATTATAGAAGACCTAACAAGCATTCCAGATGTCTCCAGCTCAGACATAATGATCAACAAATACTAACAGTAGCAAAAAAAATCACTTACATGTCCACGTACAACCTCCCTTAAAGTTTGTAGAAATGCAACTGGGGAAACAAAAAATCGACAGATTTGTGATCTCATCCTCAAATTAAATATGCCATAAAGGCTATTTCTCCTAAAATACATATAATTGATTGACCAGCAGAATTTATGCGACAGATCTTGTAACCCTGAGAAACTGGTGTACCTACCCAACCTGAATAGAACTTAGTGGTACTTAAGCTCTTCTCCCATTAACATCAGAATCACCTTGCCTTTGACAACTTAAAAACTCTGAACAAATTTTAATTAATCAATTCTTATGTTGCACTGGTGATTCAAGTGCTGATACTAAGTTATTATTCATATCTGTGACAACTATGGTACAGGGAGTGTAAGATCAGCAAGCACAAGGTCTTGACTTTTTGGACGACTTTTGAAAATAACCACCATTTACTTAGGGGTCCACTTGCCTACTTATCTGTATTGCAATAGCATTCCCAGTCCTCCCTAAGGATAAGGGTATGTTCATAGCTGCAGTGGGCCCCAACCTCCCTTACCAGAAACTGGTCCAGTAGTGCAACCTGCAGGTGTGGCAAATGGACGTGGTCATAGCATCCTTGAGGAGAAACTCATCCCCAATCCACCTGCCTTGGGGGCCAGCTCCAGTGTGAGAGCCCAGCCAGTCAGAATCCCACGGATGAAGAAGATGGAGGGGGAAACAGGTGGATTTTGTATTTGTTTACCAGAAAAGCGACTCTGTAGGGACCTGTGAGAGGTCACAGGAGCTCCGTGGGGGTGTGGGGGTGGGTGGGCAGAAGTTGAACTAAAGACACCTGAGGGATTCTGTCTAGCTCCTACCTGGCTCCAGATGAGGATTTACTCTAGAGATTCCTCTTTGTGATTCATCATGAAACACCTACCCAACACCACAAAAAAAAACTAATCTCAAAATTAGGATTAGGAAGTAATGTAGGACACAGACTGAATTGCAGACCACTGCAAACCAATGCCTGCTTTGCATGGGCATTGCAACTTCATTGCCCTTCTAGCATGATTTTGCATTAACTGCTTCCACTGGTTCTTGAAGGCCCTCTTAAACTCTCTTCCGCAGTGAAACACAGTCTCCTTTCATTCTTGTTTTCTCAGTTTTCATCAGTTTTAGAGAAATCTGAAAGTCTTCTTTGGTAGTATGAATACTTTAAAACTAAGTTTTTTATAATGATCAAACATCTCAGCTTTGTAACTATTTCTGCTTTAATTCCTCAGAAGGAATTAAAGGCTACAGGTTAGCAAAATTATCTATGATTCAGCTGCTGCTTTGAACACTGGGACTGCCAAGGCCAGGTCCATCCCAGCACATCCTGTCCCCTGTGACTTTAGGACCACCCAGAACTGACGACATTATAGCAAGAGGCATCATAGCCTCTCACTGGTCTTCTACAGAACATGTGCAGAACATGCTTTTCCCTGGTTCTTTCTAATCCTAAATCTAATCAGAAAGAATATAATGACATATTAAATACCTATATTCATCTTATTTAATTTGTAATTCCTCACAAAGGGCAGCTGAAACAATCACAAACATACAGACACCCTTCCCTACACAGGGGGAATGCTTTTTGATACAGTTGGAAAAGTGTGATAGATTTCTGGGACACTAAGGGTTTTTGATGACCATATCTACACTCTACCCACAGATCCATCTGCACTAGAATTTGACCAGTCATTCCAAACAGCTGCCTGTTCTTTCTAATTACCCTTCCAAAAAGCTATTTCTTTCTATTCCCAAATGCAAAAAACCTTCTCCCTTCAAAATTATAAAGGTTGAAGGTCTGTGATGGACAATCTTTTGTCCAAGTTTCAGTAAGGCACTTTGGTTTCTGTGCTCTTTATCAATTGACCCAGACAAGCATTTAAAACTTTCCAACTTTTTTCTTCCTAATGGATTTGGTTTAGGTATTTTCTTTTATGTCTATTATTCAGGTAATTTTGGAGATTTTTCTGAGTCTCACAATCCTATATTCTTGATCTCAGAGAAACCATCTATATTTATGGATGAAAGAGTAGAAATATGCTCCTACTATCATTTGGAAATACGCTATAAAATAGATAATCTCTAAAGGACTATGTACACGTGGTTTGATAAGGGAGAGAGCCAGCCCAAATTTGCGCCAAGCAACCCTCCCAGTTGGTCTCCAGGACCCACTGCTTTACGTGAATACCTGTGCACACAGAGCAAGGGATATGTGTGCAACTTATGTGTACTTTTTTCAGCCTGTGTTTCCTCTAGGTTGTAAAGCCAACACAACAATACAAACCAGCACGTAGCCATTTAGGACAGGAAGTGAAAAACTATATTTAGCTGAACCTGTAGTAGAAAGTAGAAGATCTGAATATTGCTTACATTTGTGCCCCCATTCCTGTGAACACTGGTATAAGACTGTCTGCAGGGATGAGAAGTTCCTGCTCAGGGATGATATTCCATGTGGTCTGTCCTCCAGCAAACAATGGGACAGTTGCCCTCTCTGCTACCACTAGTACCACTGCACAACATGCTCCAAGCATCCACTAATTTTGGCAAGGACTCACTTACTGGAAGCACTGGAAAAATCATGTAACAAGTGAGTGTGGTTGTAAAAAGCTTTTCAGTTAAATGAATTTCAGGAGATTTTTGTCTCCTCCCTACCAAATTCAGGTAGCTCTGGAGAGCACCTCCTTCTTTGTATCTCTACAGTGATATCCCAATCTTGGTGCAATGCATCTTCAGCACAGAGATTGCCTTCCTGAGAAGCACCATCCCCCTCAACTGGAAAGCGTATCCCTTCTCAGAGCATGACAGACAGCAGGGATTTAATAACACTGATTTGTTTCCAATTGCCTGAACTGTCCCTTCCCCATTTAAACACCAAATCTCACAGGTTCTGGGTGGAGGTTTTCTTTGGGGAGTACTTTGCATTGGATCTACAGGCCAACAGGACTTTTCCCACTGATTCAAATAAGCTGAGATTAAGCCCTTTACAAAGGATGGTTCTTGAGGAGTTTTTAAGAATTTTTTTCTCAGTTCAAACCTGAACCTGGTAAAAGTTGGTATAAGGTTTCTTTACTGAACTGCAGAGATGTATGTGTAGCCTGGGTAGAAGAACCCCTTGATAACAAAGCTCTTGTGGCCATGTAATAACACCAAGGTTATGGGTTTGATCCCTGTATGGGCTACTTACTCAAGAATTGGACTCCATGATCCTTGCGGGATCACAGAATATTCCGTGATTCTGTGAAACTCCCATTCCAGCAGAAATCATGGTTTTCATAGCATGCTTGGTAGGTTCTCTGGTCTGCTCTATACAGGAGATCGGACTAGACAATCAAAACATTCCCTTCTGAAGCTAACATCTGTGAACCTATGAGAGCTGTTCAGTTTACAGATTCCTCCAGTGCTTGACCTCTTGATGTCTACATTCATCACATGAAATCTGTCAATTGTGATTGTGGGGTTTGTGCCAAAAAGAAGTCACGAAAAAGATGTACAATCATTACTTCATTAGGTAACCTGGTGTCCCAGAAATAAGAACCACTCTAACCCACCCCAGCTACCTGAAACAGCCATTATCTCAAAGATGTATTCAATATTTGCACATAACATCTCTGTCTCAGCTTCTGCCTGCTCTACTCATCATATCCTCCATACACTTGCCAGATGTTGGAGCGAAGGCATATATCTTTACATGAAACCATGGTCACCATGGCCAAGCAGCTCACATTTCTCCAGATGTTTTGTGATCTCACCACTTACAAATGTTCCTAGGAGTTAGCCTGACTCTAGGTGAGAATTAATGGTTAAATTTCCCTGCTTCTCTCCCATAGCATTTTGGAAGAATTTGATTAGACTGATTTCTGTCCAGCCCCTAGCTGCACTTCTCCCTCATTCCTCTCTGAGTAGCTGCTAATTCTGGAGACATATTTCTCCCCAGTGTCTTTCTGACATTTCACAGATATAAATCAGCAAAACTTCCTCATGGATTTACTACATGCAGAATAGACCTAGTCCTTACTAGGAATGAATGCATGGATATTTCCAAGTTGCTGGGGTACTTCCACAACAATTTGTACTGCCATAGTTTCTGTGCATGTGAGTAAGCTTTCCCTTTTAACTAATGTTAAAACTATAATGAACAGAGGGGCAATCTCAGCAATTGCTCATGCAATTTTTGTGCACAGAATTTTAAAATCAGGTCCAGATTCTCCAGCAACACCTTGCCTTAGGTTACCATTTCTTTTGGAAGCTATGAACTCCAAATACTTTGCATAATTTGTGCCTAATTCAGTGTAACCATAACAGGAAATCAGCTAAACACCATTTAGAAATGTTTCTAATTCTGTAATGTGTTGGAAGCCACAACCTATGCATGCTAAAGTGTAATATTGAGGATCTTCAGCAATATTATAGCACATAAACAGAAAGAGTTAAAACAGATTTTAAAATACCCAAGTTCCTTTTTATGAGTGGGAGATAGATTGAAAATAAAGACAATCAGTTAATGAAATAAAAGGTCATTCTGTTAAATTGTTCAGACACTCAAATACCTATGAAGAATGCATCCAGCATGCCCATTGATGTTTCAATATTCCTCCAACCACTTGATTTACAGTCCAAATCTAGGGTGTATGGCTTGTTTACTTTCTCCTGCAACTCTAGACTGAAAACAAACCTTTGCAAGCATGTGGCTCCTTTCGGATAATCTCAGAAAGAGATAAACAAAAGTATCTTCCAGTTTATCATACTTAACATCGTAACTGTCACAAATGCAGGGAATATCTCCACAGTGCAAATTCTTTGGTTTACCATCTAGTAAGTTTCCCTGGCTAGTCTACAGGGATTGGGTGCTTTCATTTTTTCCTGATGGCTGTGTGATCTTTGTCCCTCAGTGTTTAACATTACATGGAACTGAGGAATTATACCTTGAAATGGGAGTGGCATTGTTCCACTCACTGCAAACAATTGAACAAGCAGCGACAACTGCAATGCATGGTTCTGCCTCCATCCCCTCCTCTCCATGTGTATTTGGGAACAGTGCTATGGTGAAACCATCACACACTGGCCAGTCAGCAGCAATTTCACCCCCTTTTTGTCTGAGTGTGCTCTAAGTAGGGCAGCACCCTCAGCAAATGGAAATGCAAGTATCCCATACCTATCCACCCACTCACAGAGCTGCTTCTACTGGACCCATCACAGAAATATCTGGGAGCTTTTATTCATGGAAAACAGCCTAAGTGTGTCAGACAGATAAGAAAAAGTCTCAGTATCTGGTATTGTTACGGTTTTCCAAGGCGGGGGGGGATGTGTGACTGACAGTTTCAGCAGCTATATAATGTTCCCCTGATGGTTTACAACAGGAAACAGAAATGCCCAGCTTCAGCATGGGCTTTATGATACAACCAAGGCTTGGGAGGATTCCAACCTTATCCTGGAATCCCAGTAGCTAGCTGATTGTCCTCCGAGTCAAAACCCATTTTCTCTCCCACTGTTTTCCTGGGGCTTGGTCCTGCAAGGTGCAGTATTTCTTCCAGAAGCAAGGAAAGCCTGTAGTCTTTTCCTGACAGAAAGTACATTTGAAGTCTCCTGGGAGTCTGGGGACAGGGTTCGTGTACACCTTAGCATGCAGGAACTGGCGTGACCATCAGCTCACAGGGATGAGCCCTTATCCACTTCTGCATTTGAGCAGAAACAAAGCAAGCCTCCCAGAAAAGCTTTGTCACATTTCCATAACTAAAGAAGTCCCTTTATCTGTCCTTCTCCCCAAACTGCAGCTTGGGATTCAGCCTTCTTCCTTAAATAGCTACGGTTCAAGCTAAATAAAGGTATTGCAGTTTGTTTTTAGCTGGAACTTGCCAGTTAAAGGAAATACTGTAAATTACAACACAATCATGCCACACCATTGTGACTGTGTAACTGGTAACTCAGCAGTCAGCTCACAAATGCAGCCGAGAGCTCTTTGTTAAGTAGGAAAAGGAAAGCAACAGTTATTAAAAATGAACAGTCATTAAAGATTTAGGACTTACCCTGAGTCATCCCTGGCTCCCTTGTCTCCTGCTGATGTTTTCATCATTACAGCAAACTTTAAGGCACTTTCTGTATCACAGTGGCTTGAGAGTTCCTTGGTCAGAAAAGCAATTCCTTCCCATTGCTAAGCAGAACTTCCACATCCTCAGGTTTTGTACAGAAGACGTTAGTTCAAGGGCGTGAGGGGGAAGATGTTTAAAACCAGCTTCAAGGCTCAGTAGTATCGGAGGGCAGAGGACTAAACAAGCACTGAAATGAAAGCAAACTACCAAGAAGATCCGATTTTAGCCTCTCTTATTTCTACTTCCTGTATTTATATGAACGGGGGATTTCAGGAAGAGGCAGTCTTTGGTGGTCAAGGGTGTGTGTGTGTGTGTGCTATAAAGCCATATTTAGTAGAGCAGGCAGGTTAACCTTATTAGAAAGAAGGGCCTGAGACTTTCAACTTATTTGTTTCTCTAACCTAAGTAAGTTTCAGAGGAAACAGTTTTACAGACTACAGGTATATCAGAAGGCAACAGAGCAGAGTGAACTTTGTAAAGGATTTTGTAAGGCAGCAAAGCAGTAAGTCTCCGTCTGCAAATTCCTGAAGCATGTGTATTTCTACTGCTTGAGTAACTGGAACCAGATGGAGCTTGGAAACCTTTATATTTACACAGGACCTGAGAAAATGAAATGTCTAACACTGGCAGAGGACGGCTTTGCAAAAGCATTCCCAGTTAAAGCAAAAGCTAACGATAAGGTTGTGTGAGTGCTGGTAAATGAATGGCTATCCACGCTGGGGAGCTCCAGTCGGGCTCCGTGCACGTTTGACCTGCAGTTACCAAAGAGATCGAGTGTTTGCTGCGCGGGAAACCCGAGAGAACACACACCAGCTGTGGAGGCTGGGGGCTGACAGATGTGCTGTCAGACAGGGCTGGTGGCACTCCTGTTTGGCAGCCCCGTTGCTCCAGAAGTATCTGATGTTAGGAGAATACATCATGGAAAAAATAAGGCAGAAGTAGAAAGAAGAGGTGGAGAACAGCAATTGGATGGAATGGAGTGGGAGATGAAAGTAACTTTTTGCCCCTTTTATCTTTAGAAGGAGTTTCTCAGCTTTCTAAAAATAGACTGTGCCACACAGTTCACAGCAGAAATGCAAATGCCAGGGAGCTGTCAGTGTGTTGGCAAGAGGGAAAGTAGACCTCAGTGTAGAACACAGAGCCAATTCTGCTTGCACTGAGCTAGGGAGAGTCAGGGAGACTTTCACCATCACCAAGTCACACCTTCAACGTAACACAAGATAAAATTTTCCCCTTTTTTTCTTTTTGTCTTTTTTATAAAGACTGTTCAGTTCACATTAGGAAATTTATCTTCTATCTTTTACAAGGACTTATCTTAGAAAGTGCCTCACTGAAAGACTGCATAATGGAAAATTCACCACCCTTCTAAGTAAGGTGTCTTAGTGCTTAATTGCCGATATTATTTAAATTCACACCTGATTTTTTGCCTTATCTAATTTTAAATTTTCAGCTACTGTATCTTGTAACGCTCTTTTTTACTATATTAAGGATCTCCTTGCTCCAATTTCTGGAGTCATTTTCAGGCAACAACGAACTCATTCAGTGAAAAATTCAGTCCTCAGACAAACTGGTTGGCTGAGATTCACTCATCCCTTACTGCAGATTTGTCAGATCTCAGCTCCAAATCCTTCTGTGGGTTTTGGGCTCAGAGGTCCAAGAAAAAAATATCTTCTAGATTTGTTCACCAGCTGGGCACCTTTGAAATGCACCGGGTAGTGGCATGAGAACAATCTCCTACATGTGTCACAAAAATTCAACTTTACCCCAGTTTCCACTTCCCTCCCCTGCAATTCAGCAGGGACCAAGCCCACTCAGCATTTGCCCTTGCTTTGCTGGAAAAAAAGGTTTGCTGAGAGAAAAAACTGTAAAGTTGTGCTGCTTGCATGGACCTGCTCACATGGAGAAAACTGTTCACACAAAGAGGCAGCCAACCTAGGATTTTGCAATGCAGAACACCAGTTAGACAATTCCAATGATAATTTTAGGTAAGAAGAAATAAAATTACTAGAACTATTAAAAAGATCCAGGAAAAAATGGCAAACAATACAGTGTACGAAATTCCAGTATTTTGGTGCTACCTCAGTTTCATGTGATTGGAGCGAAATCTTTCACACTAGTTCCAGTGTAAAGGATGCAGTTTCAGAAATTTGAAGTTTTGAAATTTGCTTTGTTAAAGACATGGACCAAATTTAATTTTAAAAGTCTCATATTTTCTGCAAAATACTCAGTATTTCTGTAAAATATTTAAAATAAGAAAATGAGGATGAATTTTGTCCAAGCTTTACTAGGTGTTTTTTTGAGCCAGAGATTTGACAGGTTTAGTATGTGACAATCTGTTCTAGCACCAGGCTTTGGAAGTAATTATACAAAAGCTAAATGACAAAATAATATTCAGTTACTTCAAACTGATATTCCTCTGTTATAAATCCAAGCCAAACGGGAAGAATTCATGTCTCTTCTAGGACTGATTCACCCTTTCCATTTTAAGCCACAGCATCCTGCAGCCTTTTTTTGTAGTTCTATGCAGCTGGGTTGGAAAGATTTAAAAATGGCTTATGGGGAAGCCATTAAGTACAATGAGCTCTTGAGCTACAATAAAGGGCTTCCAGAATATGCCCAGATTACACGACAGTTCTGCTTTCCATACAGTAGGGAGTGGCTGCATCAATAACATGGCATGTGATAGGACCCCTTAGGAACTGCCCTGCCTATTGTCACTAAGCCATAGATTATGTGCCTTTTATAGAGTCTATTACATAACAGATCATGACGGGTCACCGTGTCAAGGATGGAAGGATTAAATGAAGAGGTACTTTTCACATTGAGACCCTGATTCTTAAAAGTTAATTCTGTGTATAAGAAGGAATCTTTTGCTTTCCCCAGCTTACAAAAATTTAGCCTAGCATACACTAAAGAATGAACTCTCATGCAAAATTCAAAGAATGCAGAATATCCTTTTCCTACACTTCTGTAAGACTTTTCTGTAGATGCACAAAAGCCCACAGTGTCTACTGACAGGTTTATACAGCAGTAGGGATTCCAGTCTCATGCACAGTGCTTAAGAAAAAGATCAAGCTTTGTTTTAACTTGCATCTCCTGGTAGTGAACTGGCTAGTATTCACGAGAAGACTCTTGTCTAATGAAACTGTTAATACACCAGGCCATGAGAAGAAATAAATAAGCTCTTAGCTCCTCTTTTCCCAAGAACTGCATTTAAAGCTTTTCCTAAGCCCAGCACAGTCTGTACCACAGACTATATACAATATACCAAGAGTCTCTGCAGACCCTGAGCTGGACTACAGGGATGCTGGAAATGGGCAGTCAAGGGTAAGAAGGAGTTATTTCCAGAGCCTAGGGAACTGGGAAAGGAAAACAGTACTGTGTGGCCTTTCGACCTTATTTCCAGCTTCTCATCAGCACACAGCACTAAGTGTGAACCTCCTGGACACCAATATACCACAGGATGAGGCATGAGCATCAAAATGCTCTTGATCAGGGGTTTTTCTGAGGTTGCCAGAATTGCTTCTCGATCAGTGCCTCAGTACAGCAAACTGTGTTCTCAGCAAACTGAGTTCTCAGTTTTCTAGTCCCAAAAGAGCAAATTGTGTGTTTCAGAATTGCTGCAAGTCAAACTGATACACTTAACTCACCCCAAATAATGCCTTAGTCCAGGCAATACTCCCTGGAATACACAGAATGTGGGCCTTCTCTCATTCAGTTCAGCAGGGTCCAGATTTCACGAAAAAAGTGTAGGCACATATCCTATTTGGGTCCTGAAATTTTAGATTTTCAACAATATATATGAGAATGTTTCACATCTACTAATCATCTGCGAAGAAAACCAGCCAACACTCTTGTTTATATAATTTATTGACAGTGTACATATTTTTATATAGTGCATTATAATACTGACTGCTATAATCTTTATAAATGCTGAGTTAACTATTTTTTAAAATTCTCACAACAAAAATAATCAAATATCATGCCAACATTTTGTAACAAATTATCACATTAAATCCATTTGGATTTCATGACATATTTATCTGTACAATGGACCCCATATCACAGAGCATTCACAGTGCATAAGGTCACAGTCATTGAAAAAATAAATAACATGAGAGATTTCTGTTATTTACAGTTTACAAACCCATCCCTTTCTGTTTTCAAAGTAAGCAGTTCTAGAAAGTTTTCATAATATTTAAAGAGGTATTGCACCTCTGAAGGGTGCACTGCAAACGCCTGCAAGTATGAAACACAGGTTTTTAAAAGGTTCAGAAGTTATTTCAGTGACCATAAATTATTTCAAATAATTTGTTGCAACGGAGGAGATACTGTGAGCCAAATTCTGTGCTCAGTTCCACTGATATTAATTTGTGCCAACATTAATGAGCACATTAATGAGGACATTAATGAGCACTGGCACCACTCCCAAGAATGTGAAGTCAAGAATTTGGTCATAACTTTGCTGCAGTAACAGCCATTTGAAACACAGGTGTTGCTGGGGAAGCAGATTTACAAATTTTCTTGCATACATAACTGGTATATGAATGAAGGCCTACATTCTACAAAAACTCTCTGAAAGGAAGCATCTCAGTTGTTACTAATCTTTCTAGAGATTGTATCTATCTGGTTTTCATAAATTTTGATGCCTTTAGAGATTGTCACCATGCCTAGTGCTATGAACCAATCTTTATTTTATTTGTCATTCAACTTTATCAAGACCATCTCAGTGACAGGACGGCAATGATAGCCTACGTTCTTCGTGCAAGTAAAAAAGAAAAATAAAAGGGGATTAAATTCCAACTGGCAATTCTTCTAAGAAAATATCCAAATGGCATTAATTTCCCATAGTCATTCATTTCTTTCAGACAGTGCACTGTATGGTAGCAAGCAGAACCACATGACGAACAAATTTCCACAATCACTACACATCTTGGCCTGTGGAGAAGCAGCTACACGCATCTCACATGGCAGGACAGGCATGTACAGGATTACACAGACTTCTCTGGGGAAAAACCATCAGGACCTCACACACGGGAAAACATGAGAAAAGGGTATGCTCAAGTTATTCAAAAGGAGGCTTTTAAACATGTACACAGTAGGTCAGAAACTGGAATGCACACACCAGTTGAATGACATTCTCTTCTTTGGTGGGACATTGATCACTTACATACAGACTTTTCCAAATGCTTCAAGGGAATAGTAACAGGTTTGGTACAGAATTGCTGGAATTACTCACGGTCATTTACCTGTGTAACCATCACATAAATCTCACCATCCATCAAAATGAAAAATGTGGCATTCAGACTCATAGAAATAGAAAGGAAATTGTGTAGAAAGGCATGAGCTGCAGAGATTTTCTTCTGAGTATTTAAACACAACTGAGAGATCTGAGGCTTGCAATACCAGAACATTATGCTCAAAGGTGATGTACTTCAATTAGGAAGATTCTTTGGTTTCACCTGGCTATCAAGAGTTATATTAGTGTCTGTTTCATATTACATAACGTCTGATCTTTCCTTGGCATGAATAATCAGACAGTATTTCTACAGCTTGAAGAACTCTACCAAAACCAACTAACAATAGGACACAAGTAAATGGCATTACAATTTCAAGAAATCCAAGAAAGGAAGACAACAAAACTCATGAGGCATTTGTGCAACTAGAGCAAACACATAATAGAAACAAGTGTAATTAAAGCAGAGTCACAAGGGAAATCAAAGACAGAATAGAATCTTCTCTATAATTGCTAAGTATTAGATTAGTAAAGACCTTCACCATTTGTTTACATGTTGACAGAAAGTTCACAAATATAATCTAAATCCAGAAGCTAATTTTGTTTGTAACAGCTGCAGCAAGCATATAAAAACAAAATAAAATTGGCACACCACTGACTGAGCCGGGAGGAAGATGGTTGACTATGCTGTACCTGTTGGGAAGACTTAAGGTGTTCTTCTAGGCTAGACTTGAACCCAGAGAGAACTCCTTAGATCATCAAAGAGACATTAAGATAACCATATCTGTAGCTTCTTAGATTTAGACATGCAGATCCTGAGCTTGAAATCTTTACTCAAGCAATACTTCGTAATGCAGTACAATTGTTACGGTAAATAAATGGAATCAAACACTGCTGAACTCAAAGGAAACACTCCCAGTTCCTTGCTACAGACAGGATTACACCCCATGGGTCTATGTGGGACTGTGCTACTCCACGGGAACTGCAGCACAAAAGAGCTGCTAAAAGCCCTCCTTGGCCAGCTGTAACTCAGTTTTGATCCTGCTCATACACAAGGGCAGATGCACAGTTTAGAAGTCTGAGACAAGGAACGAGTTCTCTTATTTATAAGAGTGGAAATCCAAAGTGGTATCAGCAGAGCAGAAGTCCACAGATTCTGGTCAAACCTTTTAATTTGAGAAAGAAGTAAAATCTTTAGACTACAAAACCAATAGAACATAGAAAGAACTGAATATGATAAAAAACCCAGAAACCATACTCCACTGTCATCTTAGGACACAATCCAGCAAGGCACTTGGATAGATGCTTAGCTTTAAAATGGAATCAAACCGATTGAAGTTAAGCTTTGCTGGATATGGGATATCTTTTTCTGAGTTGTGTTACTTTTCAGTTAGTATGCTGGAAAATTTCAGATCACACTAACAGTTTTCTCTCTCACATCCACCAGCTTTCTTTTCACTCTTGAGCTGAACACTAACTTACAGAACATTGTGACATACATTCCAAACTCAGCCAGCTATCTTTTGCCGTGGTTAATAAAACAAAATGGCTACAAAATTTTATAGGTACAATCTGAACAGCAGCAGTATAGAACTGTGCTAACTGTGGAGAGCCAAGCACAAATGACTCCTTTTCTTGACTAGAAAATGGCAAAATTTGTAATGGTTTCCTGACTACACAAGCTAATGTTTTTCTTTGTTTATTTTTCTTTTTGTATACATGTGAAAGGCACTAGTCTGTTATTACTCGGCAACAGCCTCCTGAATTACTGATACATTCTGATGAGGGTTTATCTGAAATACAACAATTTGTCTATCAGATCTTTCTTGGACCATTCAGTTTACCTGCACGGCTTAGGGTATTAAGTATTTATTTTAGGATATGGGTAAGGACTACTTAGGAATTTCTTAAACTACTTCATAAGATTACATGTTACAAGGCCTTGACTCAGCATCTCATAATTCTTTGGCAAACAATACATCCTTGCTCATGTGGTGGTGTCAAAGGAGAATCCTACTAATGATATTTATAACAATAAGCATGGCATGATACCTGTCTCACAGCAGTAGATGCAGATGAGAACACCCTATGAAATGCAGCACTAGAATTCAATATAAATTGTCCTCAAGTGGGTCTATGTCTCAGGGAGAGCTGTAGATGACAGGAACCAGCCACACGTTGTAAGGGTTGTTCTTGATTCTGAGACTGTTTCTTGCTAAAACACAACACTGGTTTTCTGGAGCAGGTGATGCTCAGATTAGGCAGAGTAATTCTTAACAATGTGTGAAGGACTTAGGGAATTAGCAAACAAAATTTGCTAAAAAACCGTATTTGGGCTGAGAGTCAGCTGCTACAGGACAAATTGGTGCCCATACTCTTCTGAAGTTGCCTGGCTCAGAAATACGAAGGTACAGTACAGGTTGCTATATCTGGCACTATAAACTTTGATGCCCTCATCCCTGTCAACTCAGCTGATCACTAGACATTCAAAACCAGACTTTGGAACTACTCTTCTATTATGTAAAGACAACTGAGCTGCCTGAACTGTGCACAGGAGAGCAAATGTTTGCTTGGAGACAGTTCTCCAAGACCACACAACAGCAGAATATAGGAAAAAACCCATTTACTCAGCCTCTCTCTCGGCTCCTTTCAGTCTCAAATCAAAGCCATCACCAGATTTTCAGCAGTAAACCATCTTCCTGAAAGACAGCAGGAGAGAGTAAGACTAGAAAGGGATGCTCCTACAGGGGTGCAGCAGTACACTGCATTTTTACAGCCTTTCTGCAACAGAAGACTCAAAGATGAACATGAATTCCATCTCCTCAGCTTTATACTGCAGCAAAAATGTCGTGAATGCCTGGAAATGGGGTCACGGGCATACTTGAGATAAAATGTGTTTACTGCCATTCTTGCCTATTCAATAAAGCATTTTAGTAATGCTGTATTTGTGCCCATCTTTAGTTCTCGGTTTAATGACATTACTATTTAATTAAGGTAAGAAACCCTAAATGGATACTAATACTGACATTTGTAACAAAATGTAAAGCAAATAACAAATGTGTTGCTCTTTTTTTCTTTAGAATCACATTGAATGGACCCAATTCTTAAAAAAAACCCCAGCAGCAGATATACTCTTTAATTTATCCTAAAATAATTTTTAAAATCATTTTAATTGTAAACTCATTGCCTGCTGTAAACAGAATTCTACATGTCACCTGGCTAAACATAATTATTTGTCATATATGTCAAAAGAAGGAACTTTCTGAGTAAGTGCTTATTTGCTAAGATTTTATAATATATTCTCATTGACACAATTTTTTATATATAGTCTTAATGGAAAATATTAATATATTTAAAAACACATCAACTGTTAGTTGATAAGTTTGGTTTGGTTTATAAACATTAAAAAATTAAAAAAATCTATGTATAAAGGTAACTGTGCTTCTTTAGAAACTTTATGTGATCATTCACATACAGCTTCAAAATATTTTTGAAGTTTAGTAGCAATTCAAAATATGCTGTCTCAGTGATTTACAATTATATCACTGCTAAAATGTGGAATGTTACCCACTATTTTAATACTTGGGCTGAATCTTGCTATCAATTATATCCAAAGTAATTCCTTATATCAGATTTATGCTGGTGGAAAGGATATCAAAACTTGGCTTCTACTTTGGGTTAAAAACAAGTATATCATGCTTCAAAACTTGCATGCAATCAAATCAAGGACCACATTCTCTTGACAGACTTTTGTCAGGGTGATTCTTATCTGCACTGCTCCATGTCAGACACTCATCTTCATTAAGCTTCTGGGCACAAGAAAAAATGGTGAAGAATACATCAGCTTCTTGACTGATGAAATAAGCTTCTTCCTCCCACCAATCAAACTGAATCAAACCAAATCATAATCAGGGTGGGTTTTGTTGTCAGAAAGTCTGGATTATGTTCAGTTACTAATCCCAGCTGATAACAATAACTGATAGTTACTGAGCACCCAGTTACATTTTATTTGTTTAGTTTCTTCTAAATTTACACAATGGGCTTACAATGGCCAATGCAAAGTTTTTCTTGTGGTGTAATATTCCACAAATGTCAGTTTATATTTATGTATACAGCATTCCTCATTAACAGTAAAACATATTTTTCAAGTATGAATTTCTGCATGTAAATTCTCTTCTTCAGTATGCAGATACTCTGACTTCTAGTGTGCATCATCACAAGTGATACAACATACAACCATTTCCTGTTCTTTCTCTGCCACATTGTTCATTGAACAGAGTGATAAATATCCAAGACTGCCATCAAAAACTGTCAGTGCAGTTTCTCTATAGGTAGAGCACTTGAAGTGGGAAATGATGTCCTCAACAGTGCATGTCATGATACGTGCCTTGGACTTTCTGGTTCTGTAGTTTAAATATTCTGACTGAGCCAAGAAAGGTTCTGAACTTGCCTCTTATCCTTCCATGGAAAGTAAATGTCAAAACCAAAAGAACTATAAAGGTTTTTCTCCCATCCTCTTGCTAACCTTGAAGGTGGTGGCTGATTGTCTGCAAAAGGAGAATGAAAACCACAACAGAATGCCCAGAAATGGGTCCTTTTAGAGTTCTGTGTAAGTTCCATGTAGCTTTATGACTGAGCAGCAATATCCAAAGGTGAGGAAAACGCTTTGGTTGCCTTCAGCTAGCATGTTAAAAGAAGGGTATGCTTTCCTTCTGTATAGGTAGAAGTGCTTGTTAGCTGATGAAGCAGGAATGACACTCAAACTACCGATGGAAAGAAGGTAGAAATGTGAAATGCCTCCTGTCATTTACAGCATGTGTAATCAGAAGAATTTCAGTCTTTCTCCTTGTAGTGGTTTAAAGTTCTTCTCGGCACATCGGGAAGTTGACAAAGGTGAAGACATTAAACTCTATCATTATAGATAAACACAGGAAAACACCATAAAGAAGCAACACGTAGATGCCTAATTTCCTGTCAAGTTTCCACTTATTTATATGGATTCCAAACACCTGCAAGCAAACAGAGTGTCAGTTAATTAAGCTCTGAAGGAGACTTTTGGAAACAACCATTATAAGCTAAAAATGAGAGTACTTTGAATTAGAGATCTTGTAGGAAGACAAAAACATATTCTTAGTATTTCAGTTGTTGACCTTGTTCTGTCTCTCAGTTGTCCTATGACTGTTTGACAAAATATTTAATGAACTAAACTAAATGGATGTCTCAAGTGTTCTCCTCCAGATCCCTTATGTCCCAGTAGTACATCAGCACCTAATGCCCATTCTTTCAATGGCTTCTGAAGAGGTGCCTTCCTTGCTGATTTGCTGAGCTCCAGAACTAAGGGGAGTTAAAACTTACAGGTAGAAAAGCAATGAAGTCCTCATGAAGGCATCTATTTTCCATAGTGTTGAGTTCTCTGAATTATTACTTATTTTGCTCAAAACTCTCCACTGAGTTTGCTGGGAGGGTCTGTGCAAATCAGGGTACTCAGCAGAACAAATAAGACAGTAATAGATGCCTCAAACTCAGGTGATCTGGCTTCTGCTATGAAAAGCCTCTTTTCAGAAAAGCATGAAGGCTAGCACAGTAACACATTGGCATAATCCTCCCATTTTTTCCCGAAGTGCTGATTAACAACATGCATGCAGCAACACCAGATACAAATGCCTACAGAACAACTGTGTTGTTTCACAGGCACTGTGCAGTATGGCAGGCTGGGGATAAGAAAAGAAAAGAACACGCTCTCACACCTTATAGATCAGATACATTAGGAAGTTAGTAGCAGAGTGAACAGCCCTGGTCATTCTACCACTTAAGTCATGCACAGGTGATGTGAAGCTTTGTAAGACCTAGTCATGCAACAGTGTGAAATCTCCAGTCGTGACCCCCTCCTCTACAAAGCCTCTTACAAAGCCTCCGCAGGCAATCAGTGAAAGACGTTAGTAAAGTGGATATTTTTATACCTTTTTGATTCCTTATACCTGATTTGATTCTTCCTACAGAGCGTTCCCTGGGAGTCAAGCAGGATCAGACCTTAAGTACCAGCAAAATTGACTTTTCAAACAGAATTACTGTTTCACCTTAGGAAGTCATGTGTTACAAGGGTGTCTGATGCTGAGTGACATTTAGCATGTCTATTCCAAGTCCTGGGGTTCACAGTCCTCATAGACTAGTCTTCCTTAAGTGTTTAGGCTACAGCACTTGATCAGTCCAGGCTGGTTTTGGAAATCAGAGACAAGGGCAAAGGATGATGAAGCAAACTAGGTCTTCTCTCAGCACAAAGTAGAGACAGGCCTGGGGTATGGACTCAGGACCACAGAAGTACTATTGGATTCAACAATTTCAACACTGCCACTGAAATCCATGGGACCTACACATATCCAGCATCTCTTGCACCAAATGCCAGATTTCAGTCCTCACTGAGGACAATGGTAGCTCTTCAACTCATGGCATTGCCAGGAGAATGATACTTTACAAGAATCAATGCTAAATATTTCTATTTTATCCTTCTGTAACATGTAAATACCTAAGTTAATAAGTATTTTCAAATTGGAATACTTGTAGATGCTCTAATACTTACGGTAAGTGCCACTGATCCTAGCAAAAGTGCAACTGAATAAACCAATCCTTTGCTGTTTATTTTAACCTGTGGAAATCAGAAAAGACTTTTAAAATGCTGACCATATAACTGTGCTTTGGAGATCAAAAATAAATTTATTGATTTAAAGTCCACCTTCTGCTTCGAATAGTGCCTTACATATTTTAAACTATGCAAATCCGTAACAGATGTATCCTAATGAAGAATGGGAAGATTAAGGAATCAAACCAAATGTATAGTAATCCCATCTCCATTAAAAAAGAAGTGAGCATTTATAATGGATTTTATGTCAAAAATCCTCAGAAGAGAGACATGCTGTTATTGTGATCTTACTGACAAAAATACTAAGGTACATGGAGACTGGTTTACTGGAAGTTGTGTAGTAAAAAAACGATAGAGCCGTGACAATGGCTCCATCCATGGCAATACTTTTCTGCTACACAGTGTAATGTATTCCAGTTGATGAACTGGAAATTAATTGCAGCTTGTGGAAGAAGAATTGCTTCCTTAACTTTGGGTTCCTTGGTAAAGGAGTAACTCCTTATTTAGCAACTAATAACATGCTCAACAGGTTGGTTTTTCTTTTCAATTTATTTTATTTGCATGCTTTCTTTCTAGGATTTTTAAAAAATAGAAGTGTGAATTAAAGATTTGCCAAGTATACATACAGTTGATCCATAATCAATCGCTATGGTCTGCAAACCCCACGGAACGCCAAGTCCCACCAGAATGTCAAAGACATTGCTCCCTACTGTATTGGATACTGCCATGTCACCGAGGCCTGCAGAGGAAAAAAAAATAAAAAACAACTTTTTGATAAAATCAAAGCATATGGCTATTATTCTGTGCACTGGAGAAAACTAAAGGGGAATGATCTGCATTGGTCCAATCCCCCCTGAACTGGCCAGAGTATCTGAGGTAGTGAGAAAATTTCCAGAACACAGGCAAAATTAATTTAGTGGGAAGGTGGTTCCGTAATAATTCTGAAGACTTTTTTTGTACTGTTTTTGTGAGAATATTCGGCACACAACAAATAATGCAACCTGAAAAATTATATACTTTAAATATGTAACACTTTTTAAGCAAGCAACATTTAACAGCACTACTCCTATCTCAAATAACAAAGGTGGGGCTTTTGAGTACTTAATTTATCACTGCAAAGCCCTTGTTTGCCCAATGATGTGTGCTGGAGATGTCGCTATCTGATAAAAAAAAAAGCTAGGGGAATTGAAATAGTGGAAAAGAATAAAATTAGGTGCTTTTCTTATTCTACTGCTGTACAGAGGATCACACTGCCAGCTCTACTGTTTTTCAACAACAGGAAGGGATGTTGCTGCCAGCATTTTACAAGTAAAAAAAGAAACATAAAGAAACTTAATCAAAATTTAAAGATAAATGAGAAAGCCTTTGACAATTTAAAATGGATAGCTGAGGAGAATGTAGCTGTCAGTAACCCAAAACTCTTTGCAGTGCAGCTATTCATATGTTCCAATGGGAAAGAGGTCTGCATTTGGATGAGAACTCTGCCTGGAGCAACATCACTTCTACCAGATCCTCTTAAAACACTTCACTTCCTTGAGTTTGAGAGGTCTTCTAGAAATCAGTACAAGTTTTACATGGAGAAATGCTGGTCAGTACAGATTCTTCAATGTCGTTTTTAATAGCTGATGTTCTAGTTTTGTCTATGACTTTTGTCTTTTTACCCGGACTGATACATACCATGCATGGGATATCTGAGTGCTGATTTACCTTCTAGAATGCTAGAATGCCCAGTCCCAATAAGCGAAAGATAATTTTTTGGTTCACAATATTAGTGAACTGTTTTGGCTTTTAATGAGGTGCTGAAACAGTAAAAATTAAAACAAAATGATAAAATTGCATTGACAATTTGTGTGTATGGAGGAAGCAAATCACAGAGCACATAGGTAAGACTGCAGTTATGCTTCAGCAGACACAGTACCTTGTCTTGCTACTATTAAGCTGGCCATGCAGTCTGGGACGCTGGTTCCTGCAGCCAGGAAAGTAATGCCCATGATCACATCTGGTATCCCAAGGGTGTATCCAATCACAGTCACCTGAACAAGGAGGAAGGTAGATTAACTCATCATCTTTAGAAAGTCTCCTCATTCCAAAACAGTTGTGGCATACTCTTAACTTTGATTTCTGGTGGGGACCCTAACAGGAACAGACTCAGAATATTTATCCATTTCTGTAAATTAAGTACTTGTGGAAAAACAAACCTAAAACTAATGCTGTGCAAAGGAAAAGGACTTTGGGTCTTATTGTTCAACATTCTATGAACAAACAAAAACTCAATTTCCTGTTGCTCTAACATGACATACTGATGTTTTAAGGAGACATAATCCAGTCTGTGGGTTTGGGGTATTTTTGGTTTCCATGAATGGCAGGATTCTCACTGGTTCTATTCTCAAAAGGACTGTAACCAATATTATATTGTAATATAGTGGCAGAGATATAAAAAACTTACTATAACCTAACACATGAAGAAGGAACTAGTTCCTTGCATGTCTTCTAATATAATCCCGAGTGAGCACATCTGGTTATATTGTCCCCTGATATTCCAGATGCAGCTTTAAAACAGCTTAGGGAATCACTGAAGATTGCAGCAGAGCTCTTAAAAAGGACAGGGAACTGTATTTAGCTGGAACATCCAAAGAAAGCTGAAAAAACCATCAAGTAAAGGCAGCTGAAAAGGAAATAGGCTTGTGAGAGTGAGGAGACTGAACCAGGGACAGACAGCTGCTTCCCTGCTGAGACTGCTAAGGATGGAAGTCTTCTAGGCTATGTGTTGTTTTCTTGAAATAGTTTGCCAGTCCATCACATGAGGAAAATTGGACCCTTCACTAAAGAAAAGGTGTATTTTAGGAACTCACTGACAAACTTCATCTTCAGGGGCAAGCAGAGACCCAGAAATAGGAGGGGGCATGATTCTCCTGCTGAGACTGGTAACAAGGTACTGTAGTCCAGCTGCCTCTTAAAGTAGTACGTGTTGCAGCCTTAATGAGCACTTCCTTCATTTGTGAAGGGGATATCTACATATGGAACCAAGGCACAGAGTATGACCTCGCAAAGGACATATAGTATGATATAAATGTGTGGCTTTGGCTGGCATGAGAATTACTTATACACAGTCTGTGTTAGAGGATTGTTTTATAATGCAAAAATTATATAGAAAGTTGCAAAATGTATATAGAAAACATAAACCTTCATGAGAGGAAGCATAAAGTGGTGCCTGACGGGCATTTAAGTAGAGATGTTCTCCAGTACCTTCCTGTACTGTATTGGGCCCTATACAGTAAAGGCCCAATTATTTCTGCAGAAAAAAAGGCAGCAGAAAGCTAAAATTATAATAATTACTGAGTGTGAGCTGAAGAGACTGAACTACAATTACATGCCTTTCTTTAACAAATGCACAGATGATTTTTACATACTTTGAGATGCACATTTCACTCAGTACCAAGTCCTGCTACATACACTTACCATCCACACCATGAAGTAGGAGAACAAGGCAATCCAGAGAGTAGACAAGATAAATGTCAGCATAAAGCACCTCTCCCAGCGTGGTTTGCTACAGTTTGGAATTGTGATAAAGAGCACGAATATCAATGGCCATGTCAAAAGCCATTTAATTTTGTTCATTTTTCCATCTGCAGGACAAAGGAAAGAAACAGTTTAGCTTTCCCATCACTATCCCAGGCTCAGTTAAACCTCTTTGAGCAGAGCAGATGATCCCAGAAGGATGTTTACAATCGTACATGTCAGCTCATTTTCCAGTGTACCTTTCAACTATACTTGGCCTTGTCACTTTCACCCCAGTTCTGCATGCACATCCAGAATCTTCTTATAGTTAAGCCTGCCAAAGTCTATGAAAACCCATGGAAGAATTACAATGATTTAAAATCACGGCTGATTTTAAAAACAAAATTAAATCAGGTTTGTTGCTCTTTGAAATGTATTACTACTGATCCAGAATTTTAAAAAAACCTCAACAACAAAACCAAACAACCAAAAAAACCCCACCCTCTCACTTTAATAGGAATATCAAAATCCAAGTGGTAAAAATAACTTGTACATTCTGTGCAGCAGCAGAAAACAGAAGCACGAGACCCAACCTATGAACATGGCAATATTTTTACTCATGCCTCATTGTTCTAACGCGGGCAGAAGTTTACTTAGAAGATCTAGATTTGTTAAGTCTCTCCACCTGCATACAGCGCCACCTTTAGACGGTAAAAGAAAACTTCTGGAAAAGGAAACAAGGTAGTGACTTCCCTTTTACAAAACCAACTGGTGAGAAATACCCGGGGACTGCCATCGCTGAAGACAGGTACACACCTTGTCATTTTTTAAAAATTTACTGTATCGCAAATGTAATCTCAACACATAAAACAGAATTATTTTATAACTGGGCCATACGTAAACAGGGTACTATTTTATGCTGTTCATGAGGTATCCTTCAAGAAGGATAACAAATTTGACTACCAAGCTTAGTGAGAGTATCACAGCCAACATCGTGGCCATTTTGGCTTGGGCTTTCCTTACACTGTGTTAGAATTATGCTAGAATTAAGTAGGGGCTTCCATCATTAACTCATAATGCTATGCTTGAGATCTACTAAAATATGCTGTTTTGAATAAAATCATTGATCACATTGAAGAAAATTATCAGGTACATCTTCCAGTGAAGTTATTGGGCTACATTATAAAGAATAGTTAATATCCAGCTCCTATCAATTTCACCAGTAATTTTCTTTCAGCAAAGACTTTGGGATTTAAGATTTGTTTAACAGGAATTTTTGTTCGTGCTCTTAATTGGATTGAACTCAGTCCTCTGGACCAATGTGCACCAGGATGCAATGAAATTTAATATATTTAAAAATTAATAATACTTTTATCATTTATTAGGCTACTTACTAGTCTAATTTAACTTGATGAGTCCAAATGCAAGCCTTTATTCATTTACTTTTGTATATATTCTAGAACTAAATTTTCTTGCTTGAGTTATGAAACAGCTTGCTAACTTGAGATTTCCTTGTGAATTCTGAGATGCATAAACTCACCATGAAATCTTAGACTAAGCTTTGCTCTTTATTCTCATTTATAGCTTGTGGCTGTGGAATTTCTAATGCATGAAACTACCACTACTGCTAGAAATTAAGTCTCTCAGGGTCATTTCTAATGCTAGAATCTTACATGTCACTGAGGATCTATTACAGATTTTACAGGAAAGACCTTTTTCCCTCTGGTTACATATACTGCTGCACAGACGTTTTTTAAAACAATTATCTTTTACCTGTTCTGTACAGAAAATGACACTTCTTGGCTCACTTCTCTCTTTAATTGTTAACAAGGCTGTAAATATTCTACAAAATATCCTATGGTAATTTATACCTTCTCCTGCTTAATTTGTTACAGTTTGGATTATTTAAAGATTCCTAGGTAGTTAATTTTACTCTTTGTCTACTCAAGTTGCTAATCTTGGTTCATAGTCCAACAAGTCAGCATGGCCTTGGCCACTAATATCTTCAGCACGTAACTCCAAATGCAGGGCCAGTGGATGACTGACTTAAAAAGTTATGGATCTAATTCTGATCTGTGTTGGTGTCATCTGACTGACTTTGGTGCTGCTACACATAGGCAGTCTCATTTCTCTTTTCAGTAACATAAATAAAAGAAACAGAATTGCCTTAAGAACAAATAGAGAAGAAATGCACTCAGCCTCTGCTGGGGAATATGCATCTTGTCTGGTATGTCCAGTACCCTGAATTACTTAAACAAATGCTTAAATGAGAATGCATAGTGCCTTACCGCTGGCATAGCTATGCTTGTTCATTTCTAGGAAAACCTGAGTGCTAGTGGAGGAGGACTTGCCTTTCCATTATCTTTACTGGGTTTGAATGGATGTGTGTCAGATTAAAATTCCTGGCTCTGTTAGTGGTGATGCTTTACCCACACAATGTCTTGAGCTGAAACTGCTTAGCTGGATTATTTGTGGGAGTGACATTTGCATTCATTACATGACAACTAGACTTGAGACTTCGGGGAAGAGCTGCGTGTAATTCTGGGGTTTGCTGGGTTCACAAGAGAAGCTGAGTGGCCATTTGCAGTTAGCCTGGAATAGTTCAGAACCACTACGGCCAAAGTAGCTTACTTGACACATTCTACATTGGCTTCTCTTCTGTGTTTTGGTTTTCTAGCTTTTATAAACTTTTATATAAAGCCTTAAGTGTATCTGGCCTTGGTTTTGCCTCAGGCCTTTTTATTCAGCTCCTGCTATGGTGGGTCATGGAACTTGTGTGGCACACAGTGCTAAAGAAGTCTACTCTTATGCTGTAACTTGGCAGTTTTTTAAGACTTTAAGTACATTTAGCAGCAACCTCAATAAAGTGAGACTTTATTTCCTCAGGAAACTGATGACTATTCATTTCACATGGCTTAGATGAATGCACAATCAATACACAGCTTGAAGATGGAAATTTTTTTTTTTTTTTAGTTCTTTTCAAAGTACTTCTTCTGCTGTTCTGTTGTTTTGGTTTTGGCCACCCACTTTAAAATAATAACTAAAAAGACGTAATGATAAAGATGTTAAAGTGAGGTATGCTTATAGGTCCTGACAAATTGTTTTACCACTGTTGAGTAGCTCCCTAGTACATCTGCAAGGAAGAAAATTATCATTCCCATTAAGGCCATGATTCAATACACAGCTGCTCTGTCCCATTACAAGACCTCAGCGCAGTTGTTTTAACAGTGGTACCACCCACTCCTGTGAGCCCTGGGTCTAAAGGCTGCTGCAGCAACCCATATAACTGAGGAAAGGTGTATTTTGCACTCCCCCCAACAATAATGGAAGAACATTGCTTTATTACAGAAAACAACGCTGGTCTACATTCTGTTCACATCATTCTGCTGTAAAACAAGAAGATGTGGGTTTTTTTGCAAGAAGTTGTTTGCACTACTTCATACATCCATTTTTCTGTTTCCACAGATACTTGGAAGCCAAGCATGCCAAGTATTTCAGAGAGGTATCATTACAAAAGAGCTTGATTACAATGTTTGTGAAAATGAAGTGGCAGCCCTACAATAAAGAGCTCTTTGCTAATTTTCAATACATTTCTGGGCTAGTCATCTTTCCAGATGTTATGCTCACAATAATTACTTTCACATACAGATAGTGTCCTGGTGAACAAAGACAGCAACACACATCACAGCACTGAGAAGAAACAAGTATTTCCTTAAGGCGCTAAAGAAAGCACTGTTTACAGAAAAATTACAGTCCTATTTGCAACACTCACAGAGAGCTGAGAGGAGCTCAATATAAGAGTGTGAAATTACATTTGTGTTTACCTTTAGATCTGAAGTGTACTCTCGAAGTAAAAGTGATGACTGACCCCACTACATGTTTTTGGGTTTGCAATTTACTCTATTTTAGTCTGCAACACGGAGCAGCCTTGTATCACACCACTGACATTCCCTTGGTATAAAGCTGAACCGAGGCATAAAATTAAAAGTGCTCCAAGTAGTAATGGGCGTTTAGTCCACAGGACCAAGCTAGAGCTAGTCTGAAACAGAACTTCCAAAGGCACACAGTGCAGGCAGCCCATTACATGTGCTAGTAAATCAGCTGCAGAGAAAACACTTTTTCAAGTTTAAACAGAGTGGAGTCTGTAACTACACCATCAGGAATCACATCTAAGTTATTGTAGTTAGTTAATTTGATCGCTTTTCCACTTAGTTTTCCCTTTAAAGGTGTGTCAGCCAAGCACAGATCTCAGCTCCATACATTAGTTACTTCAGAATATGCCTAAACCTTCCCAAGTGAAAGAAGCATCTCCTTACACAAAGCAATGATTAGCTAACTGATCTAAAAAAGGTATAATATCCCTGAAAGGCATGAATCTAATTGGCACACAGGATTTTTGTAACTGTATGTTTATGAATTTATATAAATCTCTTACTTAAGATAACTTGAAAACTTGGGAAAGGTGTTCTCTAATTGAAATGAGAAAGGCTTCCTGAAGTTTACTATCGATTGCTATTTTTCCAGGGGTTTTTTTGTTGATGGTAATCTTAGAGGAAAAATGAGGCACATCTAGGCTCACCTAAAAAGATTATTGCTGCAAATTTTTTTCATGCTTCACTTAGTAATTTTTAAACTTCTTAAATCCCTTTTTTATCTTTTTAAAGCTATCATTTTTCATTTGGGAAGCAAAAAACCTAACCAACCAAACAAAAAAACCTAACCTCTTTTTTCTTCAATTAAAAATTATTTTCAAAACACCCGTCCCCTTGGTTCTTAAGCTTTATATTTACAAAGATGTATTTACACCCACATATTATTAACAATGTTAATTCAATTATCAACCTGAAAATGTGTTGTAGGAAGGAAAAGTAACACACATGCCTCTACACTAGGAGCTTTGTAATAACCCACACAGCAAGTAAATTTCTGTTAGAAAATTCTGTTCATCAGAGTTCAGACTGATTGGAAAACTTCAATATAAGTAAATTAGACAATCTGAAAACTTAAGTTAATTTATAGTCATGTGCGGCATCCAAAACACAACAGTGAAATACAAATTTTTCTCCCAAGTATGGTACTCAATATAGAAACAACTGAAATAGATATAACAAACTAGATCCGTTGCGAATTTTCCATCAGAATTACTTCCACAGAAAAATATCTGTTGCAAAAAAAAAAAA
>VZTE01000539.1:1239847-1326809 GCA_013397775.1 Eulacestoma nigropectus
AAAATTGTTAGAAAATGGCTTTCAATATGTCATTAGGAAAATTAACACAGCAGCTGACTCTTCACTTTCTTGGAAAATTCTTACTGATTTCAGTTCTGCAACTTCCCTTAGAAATTATGGAGGCAAGAGACTCTGTATTATCATACTAGAAAAAGGCTATGTAGTGTGTGAAACAGTATCCAAGGAGGCTCAGTCTTTATCAGCCCTCCAAGTGGGCAGCAGACACATTAGAATATTTTTACTGCAATTCTCCTGCAACGGACCTTTGGAAACCTTTTTTTTTCTTTAGAAAATACCAAGGTTTTACTTCTAATCCTCATCCAAACCAGACTGTTTTTCAACCTACTGATACTCTTTCCGGAAGCTTCATTTTCCAGAATACAAGTTCCAAATTCCAGACCGTGAAATCTGTCCAAAACAACTCAGATTTCTATTTTCAGCCTGTGCCTTTACCACACTTTGTATATTTGGATTTATTCCACTAATTTTCTCTTAAATACACATTTTTGGTACAGTGGAAACTGGTCTACAAAAAAGAATTTGCTCCAGTACACAGAAACAAGCTTTACTCTCAGAGTTACAATAGGCTTACACAGGACAACATTCAACAAAAATAAGATGCAACTGAACAGAGGTACTCCCCATATCTTGTTAGACTTGGCTGGATTTTGGCCTGGTTTATTTTGTATGTTTTAATCTTGCTGTCTAACAAAGAGCTACAGCATCCTGAGTGTTCAAGCGAGGTACACTGGGTTTGCCTTGTCCACCTTGTTTACAATAAAAGAAGACATTGAATGAAGCTAGTAGGAGCCACGTTCAAAGTAAGTAAAAGGTTCTTCACAAAATCATGAAACTCCTTTCCAAAGAATGTTGTGGGTGTTAAATGTTTGCAAAGATTCACTGACAATTAGACATGAACATTAGGTTAATGAAGAAGAAACACACTAAGGAATTTTAGACCAAAATTTTACACCCAGCATGGGAAGTTCCTAGAGGTGAAAACACCTGAACAATAACTTCTCCTGTCTCATTCTTCCCCAGGCTTCTCCATAAAATCATGGCTGGAGTCAGAATATTGAGATAAACGTTTGCTTTGACCAAGTACAAACATTTGAAATGTTTTTAGTAGATACTGTTAGGTTTTTTTGCTTCTATCCTAGACACTATCTTTTTATTTTGGATCCAAACAAAAATGGATAGGATTACTAATCTCCTTTATTGCCATCTCATTTTAGCTCTAGGAATTATTATTCCTGTTTTAGCTAACATCATCATGACTTATATAAAGCATCCATGCTCCAATCCTGTAAGAGTAGTAGTTCTTCATTCCTGTGAAATGATCAGGAGCTGAGATCACAGAGTATTTTAAAGGGTGCTGAACATGTGACAATGGAAGGGATTTAAGCATCCATTAAGAGCTGCACAGAAGTGCTTTTCTGAGCCTGGGCTCTAAAAGACCACGGAGCTATGCAAGGGCTTTAACACACCATTTTGTTGCCAACATATGCCTGCCTGGTTTCGTCCTATTTTATTCTGATCTGTGGGTTGTTTTTTTGAAAGTTTAAGACCTGTTTTCAAACAAACGCAGAGTAATCAAATTGTAAAGCTTCAAATGAGCCTTTCTCTCGGGAGATAATCATCATAGTCTAAAGGTTAGGTCAAGAAATAAATTCCTCTTTTAAAGAGAATGTGTTTTTCCCACAGAGAAACCAAAGGCAAAGGCTGTTTGAATGAAATCACACGCAGCTTCCACAAAAACTGTATGTTGTCTCCTGTTTCAGGATGGGCCTGAACCACACCCACACCCACGAGTGAATCTCTCTGGATGTTTGACAAAGGGGATATATGCTAAAACTGTTTGAGACTGTTTTCATGTAACAACTATATTCTCTATTTCTGCTTGCTAAAGCCCTACAGTTACTGCTGAGCACTCCTGTTGACAGAGGATAAAAAAAGAACAAAACGCAAAAGATGAATTTTGAGATGGCAAATAATTACTGTGAATCACTCAGAGATGAAACTTCACACTTCACTTAATTTACTTCTGTTTCAGGAAAAATACAAACTTGTTCTTGCAAAAGTATCTAGAATTATGCAATTTGAAGAAAGAAAGTCAAATCTCAAACTAGGCTAAAAAATGTGACTACAAAACAGCACAAAGAAAGGGGCTGGGCCAACTCACAGCCATTGCAGTTGCAGCTCCTAAAGTACTAGAGTGGATTTTTTACTTGGGACGCTGCAACCAGCTGAATTGTAAAGTCCTATTGGAAACTGAAAGCCTATCCTTCACAGAACACTTTACGGTACTGAAAAAATACATGAACTTCTGATCTTTAGAAAATGTATGTGCCTTATTCTTGGACTGAAAATGTATCAAAGGAAACCAGAGGAGATTCTGGGAAACTGTCTGCAAACCACCTTTTCCCTGAAGCCAGTTTTAAATGTCAGGATTTTTTTAGGCTACTGATTGTGCCACAGTACTTAAACAGTAACAAAGCATGATGCTGGATCCTCACATTTTCGCCAAACTTATTAAAGTGGCGCTTTTGAAAGCAAAATAAAAGAATTCTTGCTCAGAATATATGAGTTGAGCAATGAGAATCCAACCAAATGATAATCATCTCCAGACAACAGGAGTAACAAAACCTGAAGGTAATGACGAGGATTTTACACAATCACTTAAATCACTTTTACACAACTCCTTGAGTTCATGTTGAACTTTTGCTCCGTTCAGTATGAATTGTAGCACCAGCGGTTCCACTCTGGCCTGTTGAACCTCACTTTATCTTTAAAGACTTTCTCAAAAATGCAGAAAAACTGCATTTAAAGAAGACCAGTGACATAACTAATAACTCCCACTTTAGTTCAAAGCATTTTGTCTATTGTGAATGTCACGCACCCAGGAAGCTCTAATCTGAAATCTCTCTATGTTTTATTCATAAAAAGCCATCTGGAACGTAAGAAGAAATGCATGATTGCACTATCCTAATCAAAACTTGCATCCAAAAACTTGTTAAAAACATCTCAGCTTAAAAGTCTTCCTTGCCAACCCATGCAAGGGTGGTCAAGGTTTGGAACAGAACGCTCACGGAAGCAGTGGAGTCGCTGTCTCTGGCAGCGTTCAGAAGAAGCGCAGATGTGGTGCTCAGTAACATGTTTCAGCACAAACATGGCAGCATTGGGTTAATGGCTGGAATCAATAACCTCAGACATTTTTCCCAACCTTACTGATTCTAGGATTCTGTGATTTTTAGATGGTTTGGAGAGATATTTTTCCTTTTTAGAAGTTGTTTAATAGTTTCTCTTGTTATTTTTACTATTATTACTACTGTTGTCATTAATGTGCTCATGTGCACAAGCATACTGCTGACTTGGATCCTGTTAGTTCACCATACAATAAAATTACTTTTTTTCCACTATCTCACGAATGATCAGAAGCCCATCTAATGGGCCTATCTCCAGTGAATTAGTTTGCTTCCATTCCTTACTCAAACCCGTAACTGCTGACCGCAAGAAGCTCCTGTGGGAACACAGTAACACATGAAAACGAACAGTATCATCTAGTCTTCACAGAGTATGCCTCAGTGTTTGTTCAATCACAAACATCTCTGAAGCAAGGGGATCGCTAAGAAATTAGATACAACACGGAAAATCCTTCCTTTTCACTGCATGTGGTATTTATCCATACTGAGCAATACTTGTGTTAAACAGTAACTATGTGACAGACTACATGTCTGTGATGGCTGATCTAATCTCTGCTGTCTAATCTCCAAAGCATTTGGGCAAGAGTCAACCTGCAAAGTGCCAAGGGCACCAGCACAAGAGGTTGGTTATACATAGCCCTTCACACCAAAGAATTGAAAAAAAATTTCTAAAGGTGAATACTACAGCATACAGCTATTCTAACAATTTTAAATACTCTTTCTCCCCCTAAATCTTTTTTCCTTTTCATCCAAGAAGCCTCCCCTGCTAGTCACTGAATCAATTTATTATATATTTATACACCAAGGTGCCTCTGGCCTAGCAATTTCCAGCAGGTCATTATTAACTGCTGACTTCAAAATTACTTGCAGTGCAGTGCTCATCAGGTGAGTCTGACGTGTTTCAATATAAACTTCCCTTTCCTGCTTTCCCTTCGCCTCTGGCAAATCAGCACTTCTACCATGGTTGTCTATGATGACTGGAAAACACTTTCCTAAGATCTGCTTTTAGCCATCCAGCCTCCAGCCCAGTTTTACTGTCAGCAAATCCATCCTTCAGACAGTCAAACCAATCCCCTTCCTCCTCTCTCCCCATATATGTTGTCTTTCTTACAGTGTTTGGCATTTAAATTACCTTCTCTTTCAGTACTATAAACACCTATAAAGTAAGTCTTACCTGGCAGTGAAAATGGAGTTAGACTGTCCTGTTCATTTTCCTCCTCTTGGTTCCCTACAGGGATGTTTCCATTTTCAATATTCTCTTGTCTCCTGTTCTGAAGTGCTTTGCTTGAGCCATTGGCAGATTGGATTAACCGCTGACGCTGCAGTGTCAAAACACAAAACTTCCATAGTTCAGAAAGTATTTACTTTGTGAAATCTGAGTTTTGCTGTCTGTCCAGCCCCAGTCACGTGAGCCATGAAATTTCTCCTCAAAGCTTTCCTTTCAGTCAAAACCAAACCTGTCAGTGGCCTACCTGTCTTCATCAGACATCAGGCTTCACCAGGGTAACCATCCACCTCAAAATTATTGGCAAGAGTCTTTCAAGCCACAATGGAGAATGTTGTAGTATTTGTTCTTCCACACCATGTTTTAATCAATGTGGTTATTCTAAAGCACTTCTCACTCAACAGTTTCCACTCAAACCAGCAATAGTACCATAATCAAGTGGTAACACTCAAGACACCTCTGCACAATTAGAGTTGGCTTATGAATGACTCATTATCCAGGTACTTTCCTTCTCAGATACAACTCTTCTCCCTCCTTCTCATCTCCATTCACTGAGGTAAATTTAAACTTCCTATTTTTAATTTCAAAAGCAAGACTAATCACTCTTGCCCTTGTGCCAGTACATGAAGCTCACAACTGGCCCTGCAGACGTGTGTATGAACTGCTGCAGTTCCAACAATGACAGCGATAGGTTTTAAACATCAGTATATATACTCATTCATGCACTGGAGAATGTTAGATGCAACAGTAAATTCTTATTTTTATTAAAAAAATAAATATTTTTAATTCATTAGATGAAGTAATGCAGGGTTGATAAGTGTTCTCTTTTCATGACAAACTCACAAATTCCTAGAAAGTGCTCTGAAATGCCTTGAAAAATAACTGCACAACATGCAAAAAAATTTCTAAAAGCAGTATTAACATACTATAGGGAAAAATGGAGAAAAATCCTATCTGAATACTTTCCAAGACTTGTGAATATGTAAGTGAGAATACATAAGACCATAGATACAAAATGCTCAAGTTTACAGAACTTTTTTTGCAGGCATTGAAAGGGCAAATATCAGCTTTCTATCCATGCAGCCATTAAGAATTTTTCTCTGATCAATGAATTGACTTCAAGGATTACAGAGTCAACTGTTGCCACGTGCCCTGTCTGATCTTCTACTCCTGACCATAACACCTTTCACTATTTTACTGTTAAATTGGATTTTTGTTACAAATATATTAATGGTGCTATCTTTTATTGTGGTATTCATAAGGCTGGCTAAACACACGAACCATGTTATGATATTGAAATCTATTTACTTGCCAGAGTAAATACCTCTCATATTTGATTTTGTGGGAGCAAATTATAAAATCCTGCCTTCATAGCACCCAGGCTGGTAGGCCAAAGATTTCACTCCCAGTACTTCACTCAAGTTGCAAACAGCCTCACTTGCCAAGCCCTGCCACTTCAGCTGCAGGGTATGGAACAAGCAATATACAGTTGTGACACTGTATCAAGTAACAGATAACTGAAACTGTCCAGGGAAAACTCCACTCATGAAAATATTTTGGTCCATTTTTATATTGAGTTGAGGACTACAGTGAATACTAAAGAGGTAGGCAAATCTCTGAAGTAATCCTGAAGTGCTGATAATATAAGAGCAGTTCCTAAGAATTCTGGTTGCCCTCTTCATTATCCTTTTTTAACTTGATCACTTTTGTAATAACCAAAACCAATCCTTCTGCTGCAAATAAAATCTAAATGTGCACATACACACACACACACACACTGAAATAAACATCTTCTGTCAGTGAGATAAGGTAGTCCCTCCTTTTTGACTGCCCTCCCATTAAAACAGGCAGCATCATCAGCTGGGAATCGATCTCCAAATCTGTTCTCACATAGCTGCTAGAGAAAGATGTAGTTCTACCCCATCTGTATGGGAGAATCTAAATTCCAGAATCACTAAGAACACAGCTCTTTGGTGACCCCTCTGCCTCATGGTCATTTACTGTTCTCCCCATGAACATACCTCGTTAATGATGAGTCGGCTTGCCATCCGCATTCTGGTGCGTGGTCCAAATTTATTCGTAATCATGATCCGTAATCCAGCTTCAGGGAACCGGTATTTGGGAGGACTGGAGCAGATGATCTCATCCACCATCATAACACTGTTTTTGCCATACTGCTGTATCCCTTTCACTAATGATCACAACGGACAGAGTTAGCAGTGTAATTGATCTTACCATGCGTCCATGTAGATCCAGGTCTTTTCAGGCTCAGGTGGGGGTAATATTCCTCTGAATGCCTGAATTTATGAGTTACTTTCCTTTAATATTTCTGCAGCCTGGTGAGTCTCCTCATCAGTTGGGCGTGTTGTTTGGATCACATGCTGGAAAGGGATTTCACTCTGCTAAGGTAGCCATCAAGCCACTGTCAGGTTAGTGGGAGCAGTTTTTTCCCCAGATGCTCATGTTGTAGTACCAGATTTCTTTGCTTATGTCCCACTAGGGTTTTGTACCCTTTCTCTAAAAGCGTTTGCACTGTGGCAGCGTAGACAGCACTCCTAAAACCTCTAAAGCTATTCCATTGGATCAAGGTGCTGCACATCCAGAAGGCCCTAATGTTGTGCTCACTCCTTCTGGAAATCTTCACTTTACCTTCAAAGAATATTACCAGTACCTCTCACATGAAAAGATTTGAAATGATGAAAAACAATTGCCAAGAACAAATCTATGCTAGCCTTTGTTAATATAAAGGAACCTGTACCAAGGTTAAGATTACAAAGTTAACAAAGTTCTACTGTGTTAAGAACACTTAGAGACAGAATTTTATTGGGAATCAACACAAGTACGGGCAGGGACTTTAGGAGCTCACCATCAAACCAATATTCTCACAAATGATACAGACTACACATAGCAAGCAGAGCAAGGCTCAGCAGACAGGAGACATACCCATGTGGTGTTAGAAAGCAGGGCAGGAAATACACATATATCTATAAATATTAATTATTACATATAATAATATGTACAAGAAAAAAAAATTCTTTTCTGCTTGTTTTCTGCTTTGCTTGGCTTGGCCTCCCCGTCTCCCTCCCCTTTTGCATTGTTACTTACATTAAGAAGAGGAAGAGAATTTAGGAGGTAGAAGTGAAAGATAATTAGTGCATGTTTCCAGTCAGGAAGCAAAGGAAATCTAAGAAAACATTCAACTCAAACAATGGAATTAAAATGGACCTGTTCTAAACACACAGAAGCCTATATTGTTACTCTCTTGCATTGCTACAGTGTTGAAATATTTTTGTTTCTCAGGAAGAAGACTGGATTCATGCATGCATCTAAGCCACATCATGCAATAAAGGCTTTGCTGTCTCAAGCATCTTCTAGCATATTTACAGTTCAAGAAATACATCCTCCATAATGATTCACCAAGAAAAATCTATTATTACCAATAAACATCTGTAACTTTTACCCTTCAGCATTTGAGTGTCTTGACTTGTTTCACTTAAATGGGTTCAGTGAGTACACCGAGGTCACCTAAGTGTCATAAATATAAGATCTCTTGTTTCACAAAGACATGTGCCGTACTCAAATAATCCACTCTGCAGTCTTGCTTGCAGCTTAACATCTCTAATACAGAATAGAACTAGTAGTAATTTTACATTTGCTACATGTAAAGGAGCAATTATCCTCCTCCATCCCAACATCTAAACCAAATTAACCTTGCTGAGTACTGCGGCTGATGACGCAAATAAGGAGCACATCCACTCCAATGACTCTTAAGAGTGTAGCAGCTTTTCTGTGAAGGAATATACAGCCAGACAAGTTTCCTAGGAATCAGGCCTCACAGAATATGACTCAACCACATCAACTTAACATTTGCTTTAGTTAAAGAAAAAGAAATAATTGACAGCAATGTTGGTAAGGGAGAAAGGCCAGATATTAACAGTCTCATCAGATTAACTGCTCCTAAGTGAGTTTCTCCAGAGAATTAACCAAAATGCTTCATCTTACAGTGTCACGAAAAACAGGGAAGCAATGAAGTTACTCTGAAACTGTTCCTCAGTGCCCTGTGAAGACAGTGAGCAAACAGCTTTGATAAAAGTACCATGATTAAAAACTCAGCACCTGTGATGTAGAATACCTCATGCCAAATATATATATAAGTAACTGCGGCTATTTTGACTTATTGCGGCACATTGCTCTTACTATTCTCATTATTTTCAGTCTGACTCCCTGTGCCTGTAAATATACGTACCTTAGCTCCATATAATATGGACTCCACCTAGAAGTTGTTTTAAGAAATGTGAAACGGAGAAAAGCCTTTTGCACTTCTCCTTTGTGATAATCCTTAAAAAAAAAAGCTACTGGGAACAGCTTTTCTTTCCAACAAACTTACTGCTCACCACCAAAGGTTCATCACCAACAACCCCGTCAAAATCAACAGAAAGCTTCTTGATGACTTTAGCTCTGATCAGGCCCTCAGAAACCCACTTTTGTCCAAATTTCTGGTTTCAGGCAGGGGTCAAACCATGCCACCGGGTGGAAATTTGGGTCAACATAATAAAAGTCAAGGGCAATATACATTTGTACTTTGGAAACTGGAGCAGTATTCACAAAGTACATCTATTCTGCCTTTACCTTAGTGTGCAGAACTCACCCTTGAAATGGATTTTTTTTTATGGTGAAAAGCTCTCCTTTTTCTTTCTGAAACTTGAGTGATGAAAGGTTTTATATTGTGCCACAGGAAGCTCTTGAAAGTAATGAAACTTACAAACATAAAAGAGCTTTACAGCGTGTGAAACCACCTTTTACCCACACCCTGAGCAACAGACTATCCTTGCTAGAAACAAAGTTCCTCACCCAAAGCAACTGTTCCTTTATGGGGATTAATGAGGCTTTCCTCCTGTGGAAAATCAGAGTAAGGTTAAACCTACACCTTGGTGAAGCCAAGGGAGTTTTTTTTGGTGGATCTTGAAAGCTGCTAACTAGTGGTTGAGGGCAAGGCAGAGGCCAGCCCTAGTTCTCTCCTTGCTATTATCAGTGCTCCTTTCTGAAAGCTGCTGCTGGGGAAAATGCAGCTCAGCTTGTGAAGCCAGCATGTGTCAACTAAGAGGGAGTCACTGATGGGTCATGGCATATTTTGAGAGAACAGGAGGGAAGAAACAAGAGGTAGCCATGTGACAGTTTTCTAGGACAGCATCTCGACACATAAAGCAGCTAGGCTAACGCTACCATCCTCCCCTCACTCCAAATCCTTAATCTCGTCTTCCTGCACTTTCTCATCCCAGGCATGTTTGCCTATGACAGTACCTACACTCTTTGAACAACTATCCCTCCAATACAGCATGTATTTGTGTAATGGGTGCTGGTGAAGGCAAAGGGAATCTGACTGAAACTGCAATTTCAGTGCATCTTTGAGGGAAAATCAGAAAAGAAATCTGCTGTGGATAGTTACTAGTGAGGCCTTCTTGCTTCTTTTCTGCATGTTGTTCACAAGCATTCAATAATCTACACATTTCCTGGAAAAGGGACTAGGTGGACAGGCAAGCACTCTGTGCTATCATCCCTTTACCACAAGGGCTAGAGAGCAGAGCCTGCTGGGAGATGGCATCAGAAGCCAACGAATGCCTCAAAAGTAAAAACCACTAATATCTGTGGTCTTTACTGGATTACCCTTTTCCCATGTCTCCACTTGAATACAGGAGGCATCTACGGAACCTTGCACGGACACACATCCACATCAAAGTGACAGACCTCACTATATCATAGCCAATGCTCACAAAAGTTCATTATAAAGTGAGATGAAAGCATTTCAAAGTCACTTTCATTTAATTATGCTACAATGTCCTATGAGAAATAATTTTAAACGAGTATTGTCCAAACACCTTATCTAGGACCAGAGTAGCAGCGTGCTGTCATTGAATAAACCTGCAGGTACCTACATCTACCTTAAAGAAATCCCGGCCCAAACACTAAAAGCAGAAAAGAGTGTGATTCTCTGAGTCTGCCCTAAATTGCTGTTTGGCATTATTTGTTACTACATGAGGATCTTTCCAGTGCTACCGACACTGCTGACGAGCTCAGCCTCCTAGAATGGAAGATGTTTGCAAAGAACAAAGTGAGGAGCCCTCACTTGTTAAGAGCAGCCCAAGTGCTCACTAAATTACATGGTTTGTGCTTTGAAAGTAGGAATGATTTTGCTCTACAGAGAAAAGAGAGAATGGAAGAGAAGAGGGATAAGACAAAGATAAAAACAGGCTTAGAAAAAAAGCCAAAAATACCCAGGTATTTTTGCTTACTTTCAGTACCAGAAGCTGGATATCATCTTCTTTCCTTTATGACAAAGACACAAATAGCAAAGAACTTGCATTTTTCAATTTTACATTTGTGCCTGGTGATGTATACAGACTATTTAGGCATGTGAAAACCAGTCTTCTGAGGATCTGAACTCAACATGTAATCCCTCTTGCCCACTGATTTACCCGTGTCCTTTCCTTCAACATCTACATCTAAGCTTCTCATTCCAAATTAATCTTTGAAGTGAAAATTGCCTTCTTCCTAGTAAAAAAATGTATTTATTTCACAATGTTGTAGCTCATCACTGAACAGGAGATAAAAAGGGAGCAAAATTGCCAATGTGCAAAGCAGCTTGTTTTCAGAATATTAAAAAAAATCTTTTTTTTTAATGTGGCAGTATGACTGGTGAATTATCAAGTTAACCCTGCTTACGACTAAATAGTAACACTGTTTTGATATGCATTAAAGAAATATAAAGAATATCCTGCAAACTGTTCTTTTTCCAAGTCCTGTCTGCTCAGCCTTACCTTTCCATAGTAATGGAATGGATGGGTCATCACAACTAGAGGCATAACATTTATTACCATCTTCCAGCTCATTGTTGACTGTGTCACCATTTCCAACGTTCTTTCTTTTAAGTGTGAAGAAATTTTGCATCCTCATGTTGTACCTGAAAGTGCAAACGAAAGGTCTGAAAAGGTTGGATTTTTGCATTTTCTTGGCAAACTTTTAAGCATCTGAGAACAACTTATGCAGGCAAGCAGTAAAGCCTAGATGCATGTTCTCCGACAACTAATAGTAAGTGAAGAGAAAGGACTGTCCAACTCAGCGGCAAGATGATAGGAAAGCAAGGACTACACCCATCTCTCATGACATAGAGCAAACTGCAAAAAGGCACTAGAGCAGATTTGGTGAAGGCAAAACGCTGGAGCTGTGGATTTTGGAGCCAGGACATTCACTATACAGCAGCTTCTTTCCTCCTGCATCAGCTCGCAATTCACCTCACTGTTTCTGTCAGTACTGTGCTCCCTGTGGGGGGGTTCTTGAACATTTCTGGGACTGCTGACCACACCCTTCTAAAGACAGCATACATCTATTTTAGCACTAGGGTGGGATCTAGGAGGGCTGTCGATGAACTCTGCTAAGACTTGATGTAGGAGAAAAGGGAGTTCCAACAGGCTGATTTGTGAGGGGAAGGCACCAAGGGATGTAAGTCTAAGCAACTTGCAATAGAAGGGTGGACTCACAGACACTTGCAGTAACAGTCAGACCTCTGACTCTCCTGCCAGAGGCAGTGACACAACAGAAGAAGATGTCAGTATACAACCTGGTATGAGATGGTCTGAAGATAAATACATGCTTAGCACTCTGTCTAATGTTCCTTGACCTTGTTCTCCAGGGAGTACAAAATACGTGTAAGAGCTGACATGATGTGTCCTTACAATACAGAGTACCCTGCAGACATTTTATACACCTTTGTATAAATGACATTTTTCTCAATTTTTTCTGAAAGCTACTTTACCTCTATACACTATGAAAAAGATGCATGAAAGTATTTGCTGCTGACTGAGCACAAATCTAGAATTAAACTGGTTAAGTGCAAAAACCAATAGATCTCACATAGAAACATGACTGGCTGTACTGCCCTCAGGCAGGAAGGCCAAGGACAAAACAAGACCAAAAGAATGATGGTCAGTTCACACCTAAAGGGTTTAGCAAGGAGAAGTACTTACTTCATGATAAGTATGTAGAATGAATACATAATGATAAGTACAAGGCTTTCCCACCTCAAAAAGACAGAAAGAAGTGTTAGGCCATTCAAACAGCTGCACGCTTTACAAGTTTTATGTAGGAGTGTGCCTTAAATATCTGGTACAAGTCACATTTGCGCACACAGGATTCACATCATTAAGATTAGATGGTGTCTCAGCAGAATGAGAGGGGAAGCAGACTCTGAAGTTTCAATAAACATGCAAACAAAATGCAATGCATATATTTCAGAAATGTGCTATGCAGACTGAAACCACAGCTACCCTCTGAGGATTGTAACACCCAGGCCTTTTGTTATTTTGGTGCTGAAGCACTGAAGCACAGGCCAGGCACTCTGAGAGCACGGTTAGAAGATGCTTACGATCTTCCACTAGGATTCACATTGGGGTGTTCTTTGGAACTTAATAGTCAGAATCAGAGCAGAAGAGTTTTGGTTACCCTCTCTGCACATGGCAATCTTCAGGCCTAACATACAGCCTATCTAGGTCCTTAATGTTTCCAGGTTCTTACATTTTCTTTTAGTTTTCCCTGAGCATCATAAAAACTAAACCCAAAGAAAACACATAGGATTTCCTAAGTGTTCAATGCAGCTCATACTCTTGGTGTGTAGAATGAAAGTAAATTACACAACAACTCTATGTACTGGTGAGCCTCATGGCAACTGTATGGAATAATTTACACAACTTACCATTCTATTTTCTCATCATATATGAACTAGAAGGAGGAAAAAAAGGAAACACGTAAATTGACCATTTCTCTGATCTATCTCAAAAACCAGTCAAATTTCTTTAGCAAATATCAGCCATATCTAGACAGACCTAATCCAGTTTTGATCCTTTCTAAACAGAACCTCCACTGTATGGATTGTGCCCCTCACAAAACACAAACCTTGTGAACAAGGCCTGGATCCCTGTCAGTCGCTGTTGTAAGTACTGTTTAGTGAAACAGTGCAAGCATGTGAAAGACAGACAGATACGCACACATGTACCCATGTGCTCTGCTGTGCAAATGACTGAGCAAAGTCACTTATTCCAAAAAGACTTAACTTTTGAGCCCTTTTAACAGCTAGACTTGTTTTAGCAGAAGAGGCAGTCATTCTACTTCTCCTCTTGGGCCAAGTGGCTATACACATTTTACTCCACCCTATGTAACTGCTGTTACTGAATACACAGCTAGTGATCCACTTGTATTACAAAATACAGGCTAAGTGGATTCTTCCCTGCCTCACCACCAGACACATTAAATGTGTATATTCAGGAAATACCCCACTGCTCTAGATGAAAAAGTGGTATCTCACCTGTGCTCTATGTGGAAAAACCTACCCAGAATCTGAAATAAAACTACTGTGTAGAAGCAAGAATGAGCCGCCTTTCCTATTTAAAATAGAAGTGCAGCTCAAAATTTTTCACCTCCACAAGAAGCAGTCTCCTAGGTTAGAGGAGAGTGCTATCTGCACTGCATAAGTAGCCTCCTAGCCTGCAGAACTTTACAAACTCTAGGTACAAAGTGAATAGACAGTGATGGATTTGATGGGCTCATATTCATGGGGCCGTATGAAATTTTCATATTTATACAACATTGTGGAGCTCAGCCCTCACTTCCAGATGCCACAAGAACTAGCCAGGAAAATAATTATTTGCCAGTGTGTATCAATAGTTAGCAGGCTAGTCCTCCAAAAATTCAAGCAATGAAACACAACAGCTGATAAGAGAACTACTTACAACAATAAGTATGATCACAGATATTGTGTAGTATACAGAATCCCGGAACACAGCCCACTGGGTGAGACAAACCACCTGAAAAATACCACACCTTCAGCCAACAAAAATATGTCATTTCAAAAACAAACAAACAAACAGGCTTCTATCTTAAAATAACTTAGGTGTGTGAGCAGAATAATCATTATTATTAGCAACAATTCTGAAACCAAATGCAGTTTTATGCTAGTGTGAAGATGTATCAGTCTGTTAGACAATGAATCTATAATAAGCATTAGTAATAATAATATAAAAACTTCCATTAATGAAACACATCTCTTACTAATGACACTTGATTTGGTCATAATTTCAATTGTAAAGTACAATTCATTGTACTGCAGCAAATCAATTGTTCCTTGTTCCTTATATTTGTGGATATACTGGACTAACTACCTGAAAAAATATGATAAACAGTTAAACCATTTATTCAGTAAATGGAGATAATCTCACGCTTGTGTCCCATATTCTTTGGCTGCCATCAGTACCAGGAAGGATCAGCAGATGCCACTGATCAGCTGACTGTAAACACAGTATTGTATGAAGAGGAACCAGTTTCCTCTGTATGCTACATGTTGAGTGCTGAAACCACAGCTGAACTTTTCGAAATCTTTGCTATTTGTAAAGCATTTGTAAATTCTTTCCAATCCTTGACGTTTTTCAAAAATGCCATTTTTGTCCGTGATTTTGTCTTTTTTTTTTTTAATATTTGCTCATGGAAACCCCTAATTTGTAAGCAATTGAACTATGGAAAGACAAGTTTCTTACTAACCTGTCCTGCAAACAGTCCACAGACACCAACAATGCAGAGGATGTTGAAAACTGCTGAACCAACAATGGTCCCAACTCCTACATCTCCATGAGTGATAAATACACCTGCAGAGGGAGAAAAATACACATAATTACCTCTGTCATTTAATTTTAAGTCACTCAGAACATGTACTACGTGTAAAGTAGAGACTGTTTCAAAGATTAACCAAAATGTTAATGTTAATGTTTCATATTTAAGGCTCGCTTCTCTGTGTAATAATTTGTGCTTTTAGTCTAGCTAGCAGCTCTCCAGTTTTGGCTTAAAACCTCTGTATATATACTTTAAGAAAATGATTTCTTAACTAGCTAGTTCAACAGTAAGTTCTCTGTTTCACAGCTTGGTTGTTAGTCGTGCAATAATCCATTCAAATGAGTATAAAACATCTCCAGTCACATTAGAAGCATGGAATTTATTTAAAGCACAGAAATCCTTCTCCAAGGTGAGCAACCAGGTAACTTTTGCTAAAGTTACTTGATTACTAAAGGGAGCCTTTAAGGCTTACACTCACTGCTTTTCAAGAAGTTGGATGTGAGGTTATGGTGCATTCCTTTGGATAATATTTCCTTAAAGTTTGTAAAAACCTCACTCAGGATAAAGCCTACAAAGGCTTTACTAAAGATTTATCAAATTTAAGCCATCATGCTGCTAGAAAGCTACAACCCAGTTGCATTACTGAAATTTGGCTGGACAAATCACACGGCTGGAGTGCTGGTATCAATGGCTACAGGCTGTTCAGAAGGGACAGCTGAGGACAGAGCAGTGGGGGTGGTTGCCTACGAGGAAAGGCTGAGACAGTTGTGTTTGTTCAGCCTGGAGAAGAGAAGGCTCTGAGGAGACCTTGTTACAGCCCTTCAATACTTAAAGGGATCTTACAGGAAAGATGAGGACAAACTTTTTAGGACCTCTAGGACAAGGGGTAATGGTTCTAAACTAAAAGAGGGTAGATTTAGACTAGATAAAAGGAATACATTTTTTACAATGAGAGTGGTGAGATGCTGGCACAAAGATGACCCCACCACTGGAAACAGAGTTAGGTTGGATGGAGCTCTGAGCAACCTGTTCTAGCTGGAAATGTCACTGCTCACTGCAGGGCAGCTGAACTAGATGTCCTTTAGGGCCTCTTCCTCTAGATGGGGTCTCATAAGAGTGGAGTAGAGGGGCAGAATCATCTCCCTCAACCTGCTGGCCACACTGCTTTTGGTGCAGCCCAGGATACAGTTGGTTTTCTGGGCTGCAAATACACACTGGCTGCACACTGACAGATCATGATGAGCTTCTCATCATTCAACACCCCCAAGTCTTTCTTCTCAGGGCTGCTCTTAATCTTTTTCCAAATATATCAAATTACTTCTCACGGAACATCAATAAATCTCTTCTTTTGCATCCTGTGTTCAAAATCAGACATTCTTCTCTGTGTTTTGAGAGGAGACTCACAGTTTCATGAGATATTTTGAGTAGTTAATTATACATGAACCACAGACTAGCTGACAGCTGCAATTGCTGATTGTAAATTGACAGAAGAATGGGTACCTGTGCTTGATCTGCTGTTGATTTTTCAACAGCAGATCTCAAAAAAGCTTGTGGTGTGGGCTCCATACCTATAACAGATGCAAACAGTTCTGGGGTGGAGCTCCCTGCTGCCATGAATGTGGCTCCAGCAACATCTTCACTCAAATGTAGTTTCTAGAAGAAAACAATTGGCAATTTCAGCACTGCTACTGTATTTACATTGTGGAGTTCAATAGTTATATATGTAAATGAATAGTCAATTGTGGCTTACATGGAACTGATAAAGTATTTCTGCAGATTCAAAAAGATTGTAAACATCTCAAATTATTTTCATTAATTTACTTTTGCAACTCTAAACACAATCATTCAATTCCCCAACTCTCAGGGCTTCTAAAATTTGAAAATAAAAATCTGTAACAGAAAAATATAAGCTTTGTGAATAAATCCTACAAAGAGCAGCCTTGATTCTGGCTTCACTTTTCAACTGTGTTAATCAACAGTGAGTTCGCTGACACAGATAAAATTAGTCCAATTAGACACAGAGAGACCTGTGTATGGTAGAGAGATCTATTTTTATGACAGTGTCTCTTAAGCCCTAATAGGATATAGATAACTTAGAGTTCTCAGACCAGCATAAACATGTGCAGGTCCACAAGTGGGCTGTATCAATTTAGCAGTCTGAAGATCTTTCCCTTGAACTATAAACATGGTTTTATGGAGGAGCTTTTTCCTTCTTGAGAGTCTCTAGGCTCATCTTTAGTACACTATTTTTCTTTCAAAGACAGAAGAGTAACCAGTGACAAAAGAAGTAAAAAAATCCTGTATTTTTCAAGCAGTTTGCCTGAAAACAGCTTAAGCTGATGACAACGGCATCCTACACATCTTGACAAAACATAAAACTCAAACATGATCTATTACCAGACATACTGCAACAGGAGCTCAAACCTAAGTGTGCTATTTGAACTCTTCTTAGCTATTTAAATGTTCAGCAGAACATGAGACAAGATTTAAAGATTTTATGAAGCATCAGTAACCAGTAATTGGTACAACCAACTGGTATAACTTAAATATGGTGTCTAAGATGCATGCTGAATACAGAACATCTGGAAAGGGAAAGAAAAGATCCCAACTGAGTATTTTACTACTATTGATCACCTCCCTTATTTTACTATTTGTTCTTCTAGTTGAAGTTTGTAACTCATAGTAACACCAACGAGCAACGTAGTACATTTAGCCATAGGAAAACAGACTTTCTAATTAGCTACAAAAACTCCCAGGAGTTTTCCAAAAAATGATCAATCTTATTTTTGTTTAAAAGCAAAGATGAGATTTTCATTTTGCCTATAGAAAGGAGTTAAAATCTACATTTGTATTATGTACTCATTTTGTTCACCGAAGTCATACTCAACACAACATTTACACGCCATGTATAAATTCTACCCTGTCACAATCAACTCAATTAGAATTCTACATGTAATTTTGCAAAGTCTTCTCAAAAAATTATGTAAAGGCATTACGTTTATTTCCTTTTTTTTTTTTTCATATAAAATAAGTATTCTCATTCCATATCCAAGGTACATATTTTTCTCATGCATTTTCCCTTTTCTCCACTTCATGGTAGGACCACATATACTTCCTCTCTCCTTGCTGATACAGTGGTAGATGGGCAATAAGATTTGCATAGCCAGCACATTCATTTTTCTATCTATGATACCTTCTCACAAGTCACTTTTCAAAAAAGGAGTACAATAATAAACCCAACTCATCCATAACCCGTACTTCTCCTAGTTACATGCTTCAGGTATTTAAGAGTGGGCTGTGCCATCTGATCTCATTAAATCTTTGATTTTTTTTCTGCTTGAGTGTGGCCAGAGGAACAGGTATACACAGATCACAGGTTCATTTTTTGATGGAAGCTCAAATCATTTGAAAAGGATCAATGCCAAAAAGTTGACAGGAATGAACTCTAAACAATGATGACACAAAATTTTTGATTCTCTAAATAATATTCTCTAAATAAATTTCTAAAAGAGTAATACAGTTCTTTAACATACCTCACAAATTTTCTCTAAGGATGGAACAAAGAAGTCATCACATACTATGGCCAAAGCATAGAACATATATAGAGCCTGTAAAGAAAATAAATTCAGGGAATACTTCAGATTTTTCCTGTACATGAAAAGAGGAAAAAAGGGAATGCTACCTTTATTCAAATTAGCAGAAATATGCAGCTTCAATTTTTATTACATTCCAAATAAAAATCTCCCTGTTGATAAATTTATGACATAAAACCAGATTTTTGAATGTAAGATCTCATTTAGAACAAGAATGTCTGTCAGACCCTAAAATATGAAAGGTACCACACTTTGACAGAACAGGATGCCACAAAAGATTTCATAAAACGAAAAGTAACGGGTAAAGTGTAAAAAGTTATGTAGTCATCCTCTATATTTTTAACTAATTATCAGACCAAGTAATTAAACAGAAAGTAAAACTAGGCTGATAAACAATATTCAGGAAATAATTACACCTGGAAATAAGTGGACTGGGGCCATGGATCACTGCACCAAAACTCTCAGGAATGATCCTTGTTCCCTGTATACACGTGATTCTCCCACTGTCTTATGCAGCTTTATGTGCTCTGCCCATGCAGTGAGCCTAATCCTGCTGATGTCCATCAAACACAGTTCCTTCTTACTTTACTTTCCCTGAGCTGGAAATGATAACCTGGAGCCTGCAGGCCTTACTTGCTTTGTTTTTACTACAATAGAAAATAAAACTCCACATGATATTTTCTATATTCTTCAGGGTTGGTTTGGTTTTTTATTTATTATAATTGCATCTACTGCATAGAGGCACAAAAGAAAAGAAAGAGACTCAAGAAACTTCCACATCATGCTCGATGTCATCAACAAAGGAATCCCACACTCTGTGTATACAACATGAAACACAAGTCATGTGATCTATTCTGCCAGGATTTATCTCCAAGAGGATGAATGAATAGGCACTGCATTCAGAATTGCATCATTTTTTTAAGTCATAGTGTAATACAATAATTTAGGTTGGAAAAGATCCTTAAGATCATCAAGTCCAACTGTTAATCTGACAGTATCAAGTCCACCACTATACCATGTCCCTAAGGTGTTACCTTTCAAGAAATTGTACTCATACAGACGTATCAGAAATACTCAAATCAAAGTATTAAAAACTTGTTGATATATACAGAACTCCACTTCGTAAGGTCACTGTAATGATTAATATCTTACTTAAAAAAATAGAATAAGTAACATAGAAGGAAAACAAAAATGAAGCACAGTAGAGGAAAACTTACAGCTATGATATGAAGCAGAATTCCTCCTTGCTGACGTTCTTTATTTGTAAATATATCTTCAGGAAACTCATTAATGGCTGAAAGAAAAATACACTTTTTTTTTAAAAAATGTACAGCATGTATAATGGAAGAACGAAAAATAAGGATGCATCTGTAGAAACATATGACCAAACATAAGTGTCTCTTCTGATGTATTACATTACAGCTTGCCCTGTCAGAATTTCTTTAGCGCTCTGTAGTTTTGAGACACTATGTAATCACAGTTGACATTCTTACTCTTACAGGAACACAGTACAGGATAATTCACAAACCATTGGTCAAGATGCAGCCATCTGCAATGCTTCAATCTATTTAAGATGTTTTATAAACATTTTAAGATGCCAACAGAAGCATATATGAATGTAACAGCCAAGTAGGTTCCTTGTAGTAATACTCTGCTATATGCAGTAATATAGTAGTATCTAGTATAGTAAAATACCATTGCCTCCATGTAATATAATTCCCTCCATGAGAGTGGAATACTCTTCTGGAATAATACTGAAATACCATCAGCTTTAAGAACTTGTCAGTTTCATTAGCTGACAAAAGCAAAATTTTTCAGAGAAGTTATTCCCTATCACATGAAATAACGTATGGTAAAAAATTAGTAAGCACACAAAGCATGTGTTTTTTATTAAATTCTGCCTACTAAAAACTAACATTAACTGAAGTGATTAGTAACTAAAAAAAGCATTAAGGAAACTTCTCCTGTCGGAGAAAAGACCCAGATCTACAGCTGCTGGCATCTTACACAATATGGTTGTTGTTACATCATTGGTTAAAATAGCATGCCCACATGGATGCATTCAGGACAAACATACTACTTTTCTCATTGCAACCCCTGTTTTGTCCTCTGCTCCATTCAAGCTGTGGCTGTGAGAATACACATAGGACAGCAAAGAACAGAGCCCTGGCCAGAGTCTCTAGCAATGATAGCAGGACCCTGCACATGAGGTAGATCTTTTCACATAATCGGATGCAAAGGTGTGCAGCTCCCATCACAGGTGTTTGTGCCAGAAGTGCCATCCCCTTACTGCCACCATACAGCAGAAGGAATATATCCCTGTCTCCTAACTTGGCAAAATGGATTTGTCATCTGGGAAGCTACTACCTACCCAGTAATCTCATTCAGTTGACTGTACAGTATTTCACAGTACAACATTAAAAATGGTTAAGTTAGTATAAACTGAAGTTTCAAGAAGCATGAATAATAATCACCATTTTTCTAATCTTTCTAAGGTGACTTTACTTATCTGAAGTTAATACCAAACAGGAAATCAGAAGTCCCATGGACATCAAAGGTAAGAGCCAGAAAATAAAAATGAGCCTAGGCATCTGGTCACAAAACAAAAGCAAAGCAGCTTCACTGCAAACTGCCTTGTTTCACAGACAGCGGTAGCAGTGTATTCTGGTGATAATACTATTAGTAATAAATAACTACCTGTAATTAATACCTGCTTGTCTCACAGAGGTAATATTACATGAACTAACACGAAGACAGCTTTTCTCAAAGATAATGCTCCTCTCTACAAAGAACTCAAGGTGTGCAGTTGTTCTCACAAGGAGACAATTTAGGATCTTCTTTAAAAGTCAGGGGAATTAACCAGAGCTCTGGAGCTTGGTAGGCAAGATTTCTTCCTTAATGAAATGGCCACCTATCAGTGAGTTCCAAGGTACAGTATGGAGTTTTACACTGTAACATTTGCTGTATTTATGGCTTTATTATCCAAATAACCATAGGTTTGGTCTAGCTATCATCTATAAATTCTGTATACCTTATCCACATGCAATGTTCTTTATTTACTAGCTATATTGTGGCTTTAGTATTTTAAACTATTTGTTTTTGTTACCTACTGCTGTCATGACCTGGTCTCTCGGGAAAAAGCTATTTGGATTCCCTTGGGTCCTATCTTAGGCCTGGGAATTCAACAACAAGTAACTGAAGGGGGCAGTGGCATTCCCTCATCTGTATAAGCTGACAGAGGGAATACAACATTATCAGAGTTTGAGAGAGCAGTCTGCCCTCATGGTACAATCTGATGTGTGAGCACAGCAAGGCACTGCTCTGCTTCACTCAAAGATATCTCCTCATGTATGGGAGATGGAGTTATCTGGCTGCCTGAGTGGGAGCTACATCTCCTTGGTTTCTACTGAAAAGAGACAGAACAGATGGGAGAAGGAGATGAAATGAAAAGCACTACATCTAATGGGGCCAACCTTTGCCAAAAAAAGGAGGGGAACATACAGCCATCATCTTCAAACCAGACAGAAATACAGAAATATTTATCCTGTTGGTACTGTTGCAAACTCATGGCTCCTGCAGCTCATCTTATCCAGCACAGATCTCAGGAGGAAGGGAGGGCACCAAGAAAGCCAAGTGTATATTGAAATTGTCATTAATCTGTAGCTTGTTCCCTCTCTCCAATCATTAAATGAGTGGGAAAACAAAAGCAGCTTAATCCAGTTACGACTTGGAGGGGACATCATCACCTTTTTCTCTGAGTCACAGACATTAAAAAATCCTTCATTATGGCATGACAGAAAGGATGATTCACCTTTGATAAAAAGCTCTGGCTGAGCTGCCTGTGGCTAAAGAGCTCTACAAGGCATGCAAACAGCATGCCTCAGAACAGAATATAAGAGCAGCCGCACAGCGTAAGCTGCCTGCACGGCTCTGGAGCAAAGACCTGGCACGAAGCAGCTGGGACAACCCCGGCATGTCGGTGACACCTGCTCTGACTTAGGCTGTTAGCAGATTAATTCTGGGTACCGTGGGAGCATTGTTTCCACATGCCCTACCCATACTCTGACAGGCAGGCTGCCAATGAAGTTAAGTTTCAGAATCCCCTAAGCCTGACAACCATCTCAACAACCACGTGGATCTGTGGTTTTATAACCTGCCTTGACATGTGATTTCTTCACCTTATTAGCAGTTGATTTACTCACAACAAACATGCCAACTCTTAACACCTGCTAAGCGTTCAAGCCTGCTACAACTCTTAACATTGTTCCTCACAGGGAAAATGGATCTGTAGATTTTTGAAGGCTGTGTGCAATCGGCTCTGCCTCTGGAGGAAGAGGGTTAGGCACAGGATGTACATAAAAGCTCACTGCCCCTTTTAATGCCTACATCTTGCTCCTCTGTCCCTTCAGGACGTGTTACAGCTACAGAATGCAATGCCTACCCCTTCACCCCAGCATTCAGGGACTGCTGATCATCAGACTCACCCAGAGCAGAGGTGTAAGGGGATGAAGGATAGATAGAAGACAGAATTACATGCTTCCCCTTTTACTCCTTCAATAATCATATTCACAAGCCAGCTTGAATATTTCAAGGTTGTGTCAGTTGTTCAAGCACTGCAAACAGCTTTAGGCACCTCTGCACGTAAGTGTATTTCTGCTTATGTGCAATTCCCTTTTCACATTCCAGATCCTCATCTTCCCCATGCCTGGGGTTGTGTTCATACACATGCAGTTGTGCCTCAGTGACAGGAAACAAACTCATCACTGTGTGCAGAAGTGAACTTCTTTGTACCTGTCAAGCACATGCATGCATCATTACCTGGTGTCAGCAGCAAAATGTCAACAGTTTTTGACAGGAGCTGAACTTGCAGCAGACTTCATGGTACTGCAAACTGCACTAATTTATAATTCTGTACTAATCTGTTAGAAGATTTGTTTGAAAGCCAAAAAATCATCACTCCTTCCAACAACGTCCCCCTGAATACAGAGTTCCTATATCAGCTGAGTTGCAAGGAATAGGATAAGTATGTCTCAGAACTACTCTTGCTTTTAAAACATTTGTGACTTTAGCCCATACTGCTCTTCAAAATCAGTGCAGTGGGAAGATTTTTACAGAAAGATGGTCAGCGACTTTGAAAGCATCCTTCCATATTGTCTTTACCATGAACGTCAAAAGGGTCGGTCTCCCTGTCATGTTTCACCTATTAGCTCAGGTGCTGAAGTGGTACGGTCTCAGAACGGCAGTGGTGACCTCAGTACCTGTAGGTAGTCTCAGGGAATGACATAATACACTCATCTGATCCTCTTGCACAACCCGTGCACTGTTGATATTGTGATGGTAATTGTGTACTTGAGAAAAGAAGAGCGGGTAGCTTTTGCTCATAGAAAAGTATTGACTTCAGTTATGTAATGCAGTGTTAATACTGGAAACAAAGTCAAACCCAAAGATCCTACCATCACAGTGAAACTAGTTTACTCAATTATAAAATGTGTCATATGAAAGTCCTCCTTTTTAATAATACTTCCCAAATTAGATATAATGAATTTGAATAGTCATTAGAAAATCACAAATGTTCCAGGGTACATTAAAGGTATGTTTTTTAAAGAATTACAGGAAACCTAAAACAATGAAAAACATAAACATAAATCTCAAAATTTAAAAGAACTCTTCGTAAAATCACAATCTAATATGCCCTTAACTAAATTGTTGGTGAAGAAAAATGGTATAGTGAGGAAGAACATTTAAACATGAAAGCAGGTAACATGTAGATCTTACAAGGATCAAAGAAGAAATAAAGCACAGTTCACTGACAATGTTGGATGCCCTCTGGAAAAAAAGAACTACCAAGCTTTAAGCTCCCATTCCCATTAGCCAGCTTTTTCCAGTTTTCTGTAGCAGGATGACTTGTGGATTTTCCCTCAAAAGTTCAGTTCAGCTTCTGCTGGATACTAACCTAGGCAGCAGTCTTACAGCAAATCAGGAATGGGTTATTCAAAGAAGTACACATGTTTATTTGAAAAATTCTGCAAGGACACTTCTGTAGAGATAATTCTTTAGTAAACTTGTCTCATGGATTATACTACCTGGGCAACAATAAGGCATCCAAATGAAGTGCAATGAAATTATTTGAAACACCACCCAACTTCTTTGAGAGGCATTTGTGCATCCATGTGAAACTATGTGATGCCGAAGATCAACCTTTCTATTTGCAGGCAAAGTACCATCTGGCAGGAGGCACACTAAGCATCCTCCTCCATACCCCTCACCTCATAAACAGTAGAATTATGAGCAAATTTTATCTCTCTGGTATATCAATTTAATTTGCATTGCTCAACCAAAAGAGGACTCCCAAGTGTGATTATATGTGCAATGGTAAAGTGGCAGCTTATGAAGCAAATAACTGACTCAAGTCTCAACTATTAAATCCATTTAATATATGATTGTAAAGAATGGTGTATTTATGAAATAGCCTTGAAAAATGTCTTTCCATCAGTATGAAGTTATGAAAATATCTATACAAGACTGGATTAGCTATAATAAAAAGTAGAATTAATACCTTATTAAATCGTGGATTTACATTCAGTTTCTTTTTTATTAAAAAAAAAGTATTTGCACTCATTAAGTCAATGTCAAACAAGGAAAAAGCTTATTAAGAATTATCTGTCAACCAAAAAATTGAAAGGCATGATGAAATCTCAGTTCCTGATCTAGGGAGTCAGTGATGACACAAGGATACGCAAGTAGTGCAACATGAGGATGCATCAGCGTGTCAGAGAGCAGCGTTTCATGTATTAACCTTTGCATTAATGTTTTAATGTCCTCAAAATAACTCCAAAAGGTTCCCAAGGCTTGGGATCATGTTTTCTTTGTTTTTTTGTCCCTGGCCTCCAGACCATTCACCTGATTTCTGAACTCTTCCAGCATCTTCTCTTATTATGACACTGGTCTTCCACAAAGCACGTGTGTATCCTTCAAAACCCCACCTAGGGACACCAACTCTTTTATCTTACACCTCAGATTCCTAAACCTACTAAAACAATTTTCACCTTCTCCCCTTTTTTACTTACTGACTCATACTGCCTCAGCTCTGTTTACACCACTCTGAGCCAAGGCTGGCAAAGCAGTTCAAACACTGGCAGGGTCCAGCACTGGTGCAGCTTTTTCAGATATGACATGTCATTTCCCAGCTCTGGGGGAATAATTCTGGTTCTCAGAACTGAATAAACACTGTGGAATAATGTGAACAGGTTTAAATTGTACTACCTCTTGACTGTTGTATGAATTAACTACAGACATCAGTTACCAGGAAAAAATTGTCTCTTCTACACGGAACTTGCCTCTGGTTTCCCATTCTGAGCTTCATAATTTGACGTTCCCTCTCCACCTTTCTTTCATTTTTTTCTTCCTGAAAGTCACTGGTTTCTATGGTCTACAGCATCTTGTTTCATTTGATGGAGATAGCTCTCTGGCTCTGCTGGGTTTTGGACTCAGTTTGGCTGTGTCCTTTTTAAATACAGATAAAAAGTTACGTCACTGGCAAGATCACCTTTTGGAAAAAGGATAATGACTGGATTAACAATCAATACTGTGACTCACATAGAAAGGACATTTATTAAAAGGTCAGGCAACTTTTCATCCTTACAGAAAAGAATCATTCCTTACGTTTTTCACAGGCAAGCCTTCCAACTGCAAACAAGCTGGAGAATCAAACATCACACTATGAGGTTTCAGACTATCAGCTCAAGCTCAATGAGGTTTTGTTTTGAATTTTTTTTACTCCCAGTCAGACTCAAAAATCTCTTCCAGAAGTAAAGGATGGAAAGTATTTACGCTAATTGTTCAGCCTAATCACTTATAAACTCAATTTGTTCACCTTACAATAACGCCAAGAAGAGGCTGCTTTGTCTGACGTGTCAATAGCATCTTCAAGTGGATTTCACTACAGATCAATTCATAAATTGTACTGCCGGGGGAAAAATGACAACCTGGTTTCTCTAACAATGGGCTTTGAAAATCAACCAGACAAGTTGCAGCACTTCACTGAAAAGATTACAAAAAGTGTAACATAATTTTAAGACACTGTGGACTAGTGACCTCCTTTGAAATGAACCACTCCATTTGGCACAAAAGGACACTTTTACACATACTGGGTATTAACTCCCCAATTTTGTTACTGAGCATGCTCTTACGTATACTGTTGCATTATGCCTAATGAATAGCTTGGCAATCAGAGTAGACGACTATCTCTTCCTTGGTTCCCAAAATTACTCTCTCAGAGGGTAGTGTACAAGGAACAACCACCACAGAAGCTGCCCTTGACAGATTTCCCCATACTACAAAATTTCACAGCAGGAAGAAAATCTTCCCTGTGCTGCTTGGATATGCAAGCAAGAGGGATCAGTTAAGTGAATTTGGTCCGAGGTAGAAATCTTCTTCTCTGAACATCTGAATACCTCATTTGGCAGAGGGATGCATTATTAGTCCATTTCAACATTATTCCATCGATGCCACGTGAACAATGCGATCAAAACTGCCCTTCAAAAAGTAAAAGCTGGCTACCATTGCAGAGCTAGTAAGAAGGATGATTACATTTATGAACAGATACAAATGAAGTGACAGGAAATAACATCTTTCCTCATAAAATATCACGGATCCTGTTTCGTGAACATCTCTGCTTGCAAAATGACTACAAAAGTACTTTTCTGTACAACTGAGTTCCTTCTACCTGCCCTTCTTCAGTAAACAAAATAGGGTGGTTACTACCTCCTTACACATGTTGGAGACAGACCTCAAATAAGACAGAATATGAGGCTATTTCCTGCCTGGTACACCCTCAGTAGAAGTGACAACCACATTCAAATGGCAAAATGACTGGCAAAATTGACTTGATCCAAGTCAGACCACAGATTAAGTTTGAATGGCTGGTAGTCAGAAAAGCTACCAGGTTACTTGAAAACGGAACAGATCACATATAGAAAGCACTGAGAAGAAAGAAATAAGCAACCACAAGAGCTGCCACAGCAGCTATCATTCAGAAAAGAAGTGCACTTTAAACGAAACTGTGCTATTGTGCCTTCAGTACAGTTAATGCATAATAATAGGCTTTTGAATCCCTTCTACTTCAGTAAAAGCTTCGATATGGCTCATTTAAAAGCAGCTGTATTGGCACACACCATTCTTTTTCCCCAAATGCACGGAAAAGGAAATGAAATTTACTATTTAAAAGATACCCCATCCAAATAGGGATTTTAACCATCCAGTAAAATTGTGATATTCTCCAAGTTGAAATAGCACAAAAACTATATATGGCTATGATTCTACCAGGCTAAGATTAAGTTAAACAAACTGCTTTTCTAGAAACAAATGGGCATGAGATAGCAGAGCAACAGCAGACTTTAAGTCAGGCATACTAAGACCAGAGAAAGGCATAAAATTAAGTCAGGCATGGCTTCATTTCCTTACTTAGAAGCTTCTCTTTCTAGATACGGAAGGAAAATTATGGAAGGCAGCTGTAAAAAGACCTACTCAAACATTTATTCCACCCCTGACAACTTAAGGATTGTTTCCAACAGCGAGTTTTCCTGTGCTTTGTCCAAAAAGCCCCTTTAACCAAGAGGGAACAGGTAAAATTCAAAGATGCTGCAATAAGGCAGAGGCCTTAAGGCCTCTTTGGTGACCTTTCTGAGGCCAGAACATCCAAGAGAGTTCAGTACAGGCAAGCCAACATTTTCAAGGAACTCAAGACGTCCTACCCAGCCCTTATAAAAATTAGGCTGTTGATGCCACAAGCTGCGATCTGCTGGTTAATTCTCCGAATTTTGCTTTTATTTTGGAAGGAAGTTAAATTTTGAAAAATTAGTTCAAGTTGCACCTACTAAGCTCTCAAAAAAACCCTCCAACAGTGTTAAAAACCTCTGGATGAAGTCAGGTTTTGAGGTCGACCACTTAGTATAATATTTGGCTCCATGTACCCCTTGGTTCTTTCAAAGACTCATTTTCATATGGAAATCAGAAGCACAACAGTTTTTTTGTGTGAGCCATGCTCACATGGACTAGCCAAGTCTTATTACTTCATTGTAAAACATATAATGTTCATTTTTTACTTTTACTGAAACCGTGGTCCTGTAATCATGCAATTATGTAAGTACATCAGCTTTCACTTAAAACAAAAAAATCTGCTTCAAGCCTTTGTGTTTGTAGAAGAAGGCCTGAGCCCAAAAATCTAAAAGATTTACAAAACCCAGAAGACAAACAGAAGAAAGACCTAGACTTGTTTTTTATCTTTTAAACAAACATCACAATTTTGCAGGGCTAGGTTTACACTTTTTGAGCACACAGGATTACTAGCATTACTCCTCAGTTCATATGCTTTAGCTCGAAGTCACAAATACATGAACGTTCCAGCATGCAGTTTCTGCTCAATAATATAAAATGATGTCAACATGTTTCTTATGCCACAGACTAACATTTCCTTCACCTTTTCCACAAAAGTAATCCCATCCAAGGCAACTAAGAGTTAAACCTCCAGCTCCTATGTCATGATTCCTTTACTACACAAATATTTTTTCAAACGGCAGATTTGCATAGTCCTCCCCAGACAATATCCCTTGGAGCATTTTCTCATTAGTCTAGAAACTCAATAAGAAGCTGTAAACAGTGCTGCAGTTCTTCAAGAACAATCTCTTTTAAGTTCTAGCCTCTACTACATATTTCAACAGCCTCATATTTGATACAAAATCTGGTAAGCAAAAACCAGCTGCTTAGAAGATCTAGAGACACATATACTAGTAGCCCATTAAGCAGCACTGGAGATCTGAGGGAGGGAAACTGATTTATCTCCTAAATGCATAGTAACTATTCCAGAATAAAAGTGATCTTGATGTAGAATAGAGGAAAACAGCAGCAGAGTCCCTGTTGGAAAGTAGTAGATAAACATTACAATAATTTCACAACCCAAAATTACAGTCCTTCTCATGCTGTGTTTGACCACGTGGAATCCTATCCCGTATCTGTAAATAAATGTTGCAATGAAGCTCATACCAATTCACAGAAAGGAGAGACAAACTCTACTTAGAGCAATGCAACACAAAGCTGAGTACAAGGCCAAAAGCCACTGAAGTGAAATGAGCAAAAGGAAAGAAGTAAGGGGGAAAAAGGTACATCAATTTAGTAATGTCACAGTCCAATCATGGGCCCAACCATCTGTACAAGTTTTTTTTAGACTTTAGAAGTTAAGCATAGAAGAAAGTACAGTTTAACACAACACACAGCTCTCTTTAATCCAGCCAGGTCAGACACCATTAATAGGGGAACTACTGTCACAGAAGCTTCAGCTCATATGGCAAAAGCCCAGCTGGAAGCCTGGATATATAGGTCATAGCTGGAGCTTCTGCTTCACTGCTGCTGGTACTACAAATAACTCACTTAAACTCAGGTGTTTCTTCATTACTGCAAAAATTCTCAACCTGCAAGTTTGGAGTGTTGCTTTGTAAAACCAGGCATCCCAATCCCGTCAGAATCCTGCGTGCATGATTGCGTACTGTCTGAAACCAAGTCAGAGGGCAGCACTTCTCATGCCAAAGTAGCCATCAATAGTGCAAACAATTTAAAGAGTGCTAGCAGATTTTATTTTAATTTCTTTCCAAACTTCACTGCCTGACGAGAAAATTAATGAGTTCTCTCCAGCTTATTCTGCACCAGTTTACTACTCAGTATGCATACGGACTATGAGGTAACATTCAGCAGAAAATCCCAATTCAACACATCAAAAATATATTTGTACCTGATGGACACGTGCAAAAGGCTTAACAGGCATCAAACTATATTGTCCAGCCTTGAGAAGCAAGAAAAGTACATTTACCTGGACCATCAGAAAGGCACCATGGGAAACAGTCACTGTCTATAAATATCACTGAGGTAACTATAAAATAAAGACAAAGAATTATGGAGCCTCAGAACACGGTAGGAAAAGAATCAGCATCTGAAAGCCAAGGAAGGCGGAAAAAAAAATACATATTTTAAGTATATGCACTAAATTCTCAACAAGAGGAGAAAATGACATACTCATCTCATCATACCAAACAGGAGCACTTATTTAGGTCATATATTATAAAGTACTTTTATGAGACCATATACATCAAATTAAAAAAATCTCAGAACATCATCCAAAATTTTCTTAAGAAACATCACACCAAGATAATGCCCGCAAAATACATGTAGAAATAGCTCATTCAAAGGATGGTTTTGAGCCTGGTCTAAAATGAGGCAAGACTCCAGTGTTACCCGCATCACACTCTGCAGTGCTATTCAGTGAACCTAAACATACAGCTGCAAAACATACAGAGGGCTTTCACTTCGGCCCATATAGGAACAACACTGCATTACTCTTCTTAAAATAAGCTTGTCTTAAAATAAGCTTGTATCATCTTCATCTCATTACATCAGGTGGTTCAGAAACTGATTTTCCTCTCTTAGTACTAGTTTAGATGAATTGAAGAGGAAACCCCAACTTTCTAAGATGTATTAGAAATACACAGAACATATATATATATATATTGTTCATATTCTCTCTATATGCATCTATTTAGATTTTCCTCAAACAGTTAGGTGGAAAAACCCCAACGTGCACAAATACGGTGGTTCCCTGTATTCCTGCTGTGCACCAGAAAACAGAGACAGTCATAACAAGAAATCTGATAGAATGTGGCTGCAGAAGCAGAAGGTGGCTGGAAGAGTGGTCAGAAAATGAAGGAATGTAGACTACGACAGTGAGTACTTAAAGACAGCAGAGCCTCACCACAAACTTCATCTGCTTTCACCTGATGTAAGGAAAGCAGAGCCTTAAACTGCTGATCTGATCAACCATACCTCATCTGCCCAGGGAGCCAGACCTAACATTTCAAAACTTCTTTATATGCCCATTTTGGATTACTAAATTACTAACTTAATAGTTTCACTGTGTCATGTAATACCAATCTCTTTCACAGTCAGAAGGAAAACAAAACATATGAAAATGCCTCATACTCTTTGTAACTCCCTTCAGCGGCCCGGTGCACTGTAGCGGATGAATACAGCAAGCTGACTGACCTGTTTGTGTATTTCAATTTACCTGGAATCAAAGATTTGCAAACACCAAAAGGACACTACCAGACGAGTACCATTTTTCTAGTCTTTCACTCTGTGAAAATGCTTCTTCTGGTACTTGGCAAACAACAAATATTGAGCATAAAATCTTGTACCTGGTCTCTGAAACAGTAAGGCCTGTAAACCTTTCTTGCTTAATAATGGATTATGCCTTTTAAAATCCTTAACTTGAGCATGGCAGTGCTTTGATTCCAGTTGGCTAGGCTGTCAGAAAGCACTAGCTACTGCTTACTTCAGCACCTCTCATCAGCCACTAATACAATCACTGCAGTCATTCAATCACTGCATGACGCTCATGCGTTATTTTCCAGCGCAGTTGCTCTCATCGATGTTAAACAATTTCAAGAGAGATCATTCAAATTAATTTTGCAGTGAAGACACAAGCCAAATGATAGACCATGATTTCCCCAACTGCATGGTGTAATAAATGCCACAGTTGGGAATGATATGTACCAGTTTGCTTTTCAGCAGTTGTTCCATCCACTAGACAAACATCTTCCTATTCTTACAGTGAAAGCATATATTGTGGTTTAGTACAAGACTGGGCAGTTAACCAAGTAACAGGTTGCTTTTATCAGTTTGGGTTTTTTTCTTCCTAAATTTAACAGTTGGGAGATTTTGAAATGTGTCTGCAGATGAATCAACAGCTTAAATGGTTCACTGAGCAAAATAATTGTATGGATTTTTTTTGGTCAACATGGGGATTTTAACATATTTGCACTTTGCAGACATAAATTAGAGTAAAACTCATTTCAATTTTCGTTCCCTTTAACTCTCATTTCTTAACCACATTTTTGCTGAAAAGTTAATATTGAAATTGAAAAGCATAGCTCTAAAGAAGTTGATGGAGCACTGCTAATTTACATCAGTTTGAGATTCCAGCCCACGTATTTTGCTTTAATTAGAAGGTTCAGAGGCATAAACAGTGCAACCATCTTAAGTGCATGATGTTGCTCTCAAGTTTGAGTTTAGAACTAGACAAAAGAATACTGAAGTAGAAAAACTGTTTGGATGATACATTTCAAAAAAGATAGAAAAAGTTTTCATGGTGTTTCATAACAACTACATGGCACAAATCAAGGATCTAGTTCCATAACGGGCTAAGTGCTCTGTCCGAGTAAGGCCATCAGCACAAATCCAGCCCACCAGTTACAGAAGTTCCTATTAATGTTGTCTCATTTCAATTTAACAACTTCTTTTTAGAGTCAGGCACCTATTTAACTACTCTGATAAAGTTCCTGTGATGATCTTATCAAAAATAAAGCCGCCAAGCAAACACATATTTGCCTTTGCAGTTTATTTCCCTGAAGAGAGTTCCAGCTGTAACTAAACAGTAAAACTACGTTCTGCTAGACTACAGCACTATTTACACTGAGAAATTATTATACTTATATATTTTACCAATTATATATTACATACACACCACTGGTAGGCAAAACAAATTCTACATACTGAGAAACGTATGTTGACAATTTAGCCATTATACACAAGGGCACTGGTGCCCTTTTTCCAATGGATTCACACCATTAACAGTTCATGCAGCTACAAAATCAGCACAGACTGTAGAATAAAACTGAGCTAGTACACAGGCCATACTGTTCGAAGCCATAATGTAAGACTTTCTACACAGCTAATGGGGAAAAGCACAGAGACATCAATGTCAGACTGGGCTCCTTATTCCAACTTTTAACCTAGACTTTGTGGGCACTGTGCTCTGCTACCTGCATGGTGAAGGAGTGGCAGCCCTGAAACGCTCCAAATTACTTAGTCACTCTAATAAAATGTGATGTCCCACCCATGGCAAATATCTCATAGAAAGCAGCTGGAATATGACCCCTTAAGGAAGCAGGGATAATGCCTAAGTATTAGAGAATTCCAGCCATACACAGTAACAGAGTGACAGCAGTGCAAGCTAGGCCTAACCCCTTTTACTCAAGGGATGCTGTGGCCCTTAGGAACGTGACTGCCAGACTGAAATAAACTCCATTATTTGTGGAAGTATTGGAACACAGGAGATCATCAAAGGACTCAGATACAAGCAGTGTTTCACACTGGAAGAGGCCTGCCCTGGTTTTTCGATGTGACACACCACTTAAGACTGGGCTGTGAATGGTGAAAATGTAAGGAAATGACAGATTCTGACACATACAGTAGTAACTGTAGACCTTAACAAATACGAGCAGTGTTAGTAATGACAGAAAAGGCTGCAGCCAAGGAAGAGTGATGGGGAGTCCACAAGGCTCCTCTGCCACCTCATCAAGCAGGAAGAAATTTGGTTGAAAACCTGAAGAAGGCACAGCTTCCAAGGAAAGGAGGATGGCACAGGTGTGCCAGCAGGCTGAGGAGGTGTCAGTGGCAGCTGGAAGAAGCTGAGGAGGGGGTGGTAATCGTCTAAAATTAACATGTAAAGAGGGAACACTGTACCATGAATAACTGACATGAACAATCAAAAGACAAGTAGAACCTTTTCTTAATAATAAATGCAGCCACATAAAGGCATCAGAACATTGAATAAAGCACTGACAGCAAGAGTGCTGTAGGAAAACTAGACATAGGATACAAAACAATGTTAATGCCTACAGAAAAAAAACCAAACAAAACCACAGTCTTTACAAAGTCACAATTCTCCACACATTTGATATGCAACCATACATTTATTTTCCCACAAAAAAACCCAAACAAAACCAACAAAAAACCAAAACAAACCAAAAACCTAAAAACCTCAAAAAACCAAACCAAACCAAAAAGAAACAAAAAAAAAATGCCACAACCCCTCCCTTCTTTCCTCCCCACCCCCCCCCCCCCCCTCAAAAAAGAAACAAACTCAAAGAAACACCCCACTGGCATAGCTCTGGGTTAAGGGATATAACTGCAGGAGGGAAGTGTTTAGAGGAGATTCCAAAAGCCAGTTTATATGCATTTGGCTTAAATGTCAGCTGCACTTTAAATAGGCCTTTGAATACTACCATACTGACATGCTAGAGACATGGAAGTGAGATCACAGGCCTGTACATATTAATCAATAAATAATCAAAGTAGTAGCCTAATTTTGCAAAGAACTTCCTACTATTCAAGTCCAACAAAGTAGAGCTGCTAAGCAGTTCACACAAAAGTCATCCCATCATTATGGAATGTTCTCCTTGTCAAGAAAAGCTGAAATAGTGGATTATCTTCACAGCATTCTTAAAATTCATTATTCCAAATACACTATTTGTAAAACTTATGTACACAGTAACACAAGTATGTTGAGGTAAAGCCCGAGGGGGCAAGAGACCCCTGAAGTCCCCAAAAGGTCGGCGGCCCCCAACTCATGATGAAAGGAGAAACCTTGCCCCCTTGCCACGCCCCCAGAATTTCCCCATTGGCTCCCATGCCTTAGTCCCGCCTGTGTCCCGCCCCTGGGCCCTTGGAATGTTGGTTCTGTGACCCCATATAGGTGAGTGCCTGAGTTTGCCTTGCTCTCTTTTGTGTTTTGGATCTGCCTTCCGTGCTGTGTTGTCTGCTTCGGAATAAATCCGCACGAGGCGCCCTCCGGATTCTTTGTCTCTGGTAATGCATGAGCTGTCCTGGCTAAGGTGTGAGCGTGTGTTTAGTGCCTTCCGCCGGCACGGGTGAGAGAAATCTGCCAGCTAGAGTGCTGTACTGCACCACCGGGCTGACCCCTGCCAGGGACGGTTTTTGGGTCAATGCGGTCAGCTCTCAGCCCCCACGCTTCTCCGCGTTCACAAGTAAGCACAACAGTTAATGTCATAAAACCAAAGGGAAATCACAGAGAACACTATACATGATTAAGAGATTATTGATAAACTAATTGCTACAAGAGTAAAAGGTTTTAACAGAAAAAAAAAAGTACATAAGAACCACAGAATATTCTGAGTTGAAAGGGACCCACAGGGACCACCAAGTCCAACTCCTGGCCGTGCACAGGACCATACCCAAGAGTTACACCATGTCCGAGAGCATTGTCCAAACACTTCTTGAACTCTGTCAGGCTTGAGGCTGTGACCACTTCCCTGGGGAGCCTGTTCCAGTGCCCAACCACTCCCGGGTGAAGATCCTTTTCTAATATCCAACCTAAACTTCCCTAACACAACTTCAGGCCATTCTCTCAGTCCCATCACTGGTCACAAGAGTGAGGAGATCAGTTCCTGCCCCTCCTCTTCCCCTCATGAGAAAGTTGTAAGTGCAACAGGGTCTCCCCTCAGTCCCCTCTTCTCCAGGCTGAACTGACCAAGTGACCTCAGCTGTTCCTCGTACAGCTTCCCCTCAAGGTCCTTCACCATCTTTGCGGCCTCCTTTGAACACTCTCTAATAGTTTAATGTCTTTTTTAAAATGTGGCACCCAAAACTGCCCCCCGGACTCGAGGTGAGGCCACCCCAGTGCAGAGCAGAGCGGGGCAATCCCCTTTCCTTGCCCGGCTGGTGATGCTGTGCCTGATGCCCCCAGAATACGCTTGGCCCTCCTGACTCATGTTCAACTTGCCATCCACCCCCAGGTCCCTTCCCGCAGTGTTTGCTCTCCAGCATCTCGTTCCTCCCTCTGTACGTACATCCAGGGTTTTCAAAGAAGAAGAAATCAAAGACTTTTTATGAAGACACAAAGAGCCAAGAAAGAGAAGACTGAAACAAGTGCAGAGCATCCAGAGAGAAGTATAGAAAACTAAATGAGGAGTGGGAAATTACACAAAACATGCACAGTAAGGAATAATTACTAAGAGGCAAAATGCCGTTTTTGACTAAACATTCAGGGATGTGCTAATGAGACACAAGGACATCCAGGAAGAAAAGCCTGAAGATCTGAGAACAGAAAAATGGGTGAGAATCAGGCACAGATACATACACTTGGAAATCAATCATCAAGGAAGTGATGATTGAAACCAGCAGAGATGAAGATGTCATAAAAAAGACAACAGAAGGAAGAAACATGAACTATGCCAAAAGAAAAAATAAAAAGGACAGCAAGTAAACTATGAGTAAAGCATAAGATATCCAACAGAGCATGACACCAAAGAAGACAAGAGAAAGGAATAAACAGAGTGACAATAGTATCAGCAGAAATATACAGATAGATCAAGAACTGTCCCAGTGGTCTCCCTAAGGACACAAAAAGAAATCACAATTACCCCACATATTTCATTAGGAGTGAACCTATGGGAACCACAGATGTTAAAAACATTTTAACCAAAACACCAAAACTATAACTCCCATCAAAAAACCCACAAAAATAACTAACATGTAAAGAGCCTGATCAAACAGTATCAGTCAGGCAAAACTTGCAGTTCAAATCAGGTGAGCAGAAAGACTTCAATAATTTGTAATAATGATTTCTAAAACACGTTAAATTAAACTCAGCAGTACTTACTTAAGCCCAATTATTTTCACAGTGGCTTTTCCCTGAAATATGACTGCACATTTTGGCTCAACTCATAATTTTTCTTTAGATTTTAAAATCTTTTCTCTGCCAAAATCTAAATTACTTGTTGGCTGACTTGAATTTATTCAAATGCAGGTGCCCCTAATAAAGGCTGAGTATCATGACCATAGATGCCTATTTCTGGGTAATTATCCAACCTGACCATTTGCTGTCAATTTTTGAGCTCTCAGCTTCACATTTCCATCTTGTCACCCATGCTTACCTCAGCCTACCACTCTCTTTACACCAAACTTGCTCTCACCTCTTTGTTAATTGCACTTCTAATCCACAGCCTTTCTGTCTCTCCAGCACTCGCAGGACCTTCTTTCATCTCAGTCACTTTCCTACATTTTATTTTAGACCCTAATCTCAGGAGCCACCTTAAAGCACGGTTAAACTTGCTTTCTCTAATAAGGGTAGACATTAACACATGTTATACTAAGCCAAAGTCTGGGGCTGTGCTTCATGTTGAAAGCTGGGGCAGGGCACAGGCATAAGTATCTCTCTAGGTATCCTTTTCGACATCTTGTAAACTTACAGACTCCTAGAAGAAAAAAATTAGAGAACAATTTTCAGGTTGCTTTTAATTTACTGAACTAGAACATAATTGAAAGTGGTTATGAAACATAGCTGTAAGAAAACAATAAAGAGACTGCATTTGGGGGTTGGTTTAGGGCTTTTTATTTTAAGAGATTGATGGCCAGAGCAAGGGTATATAAAATTTTCCTATATATTCTTCCTAGTCTTTTCAATATACAGCTCTCTTTTGTACTATAATATAGCCCCAGATATCTAATAATTCCCCCTTCTCCTTATACTCACACCTTTTAAAAATTCTCAAAACCAGTAATCTTAAGTCTGGTCACAACAGGATACAGAAGAACAGAGATAAACAGCTTTTGTCCCCTACAATAAAAAAATGTGATTAAGAAGCCAGAAGCATGATTCTTGCCATTACAAAATGGCAGGGCAAAAGAGGAAAACTTAGTAGCAAAAGAATGAAGATAAAAGTTTTCAAAGATGACTGGAGGATTTAGTGCTATTTTGACTTTATTCAAATTGTGTATCCAAATCCCTTACTTGATTGTGCAAATTTTATCTGGGAAATTCAGATTCCACGACACTAGAGGTAAAATGTCTAAAATTCTAATTGCCACGTGCACTGTAGTGCAATGTAATGCAACATACAACACTGTGGATCTAACAAAAAATTCCATTAAGACCATACTTTGACTGTTTTCAAGTAACATTTCTAACATGCCAATTATCTCAGAATACAGTTGAAAACATCACATAAAACAGAATAAATATCTCCAGCTAAAAAGCTGCCATACTGACAGTCTAAGAGTTCAGCTCCCAGTATTGTATGTAAAGAATCAGAATCTCTGATACAAAAATCAAGGTTCAAGATGAATCCCTTACTGCTTCAACTATTCTCTTTTGAGAGAATCTGGAACAAAAAATAAAGTGCCAATATATAGTTTACCTTCCAAAGAAAGCATTAACTTGCTAGGAATAAGAACTGCAAAGCTTATGTATTACAGCACCACCTGGTGTGGATTGCCATGGATACAGATTTTAAGCGGGCAAAACCTACGAGGTCATCTAATTCACATGTCAACCAGTGCAGAATACCTCACTGTAACACACCTTTGGTGTTTTTAATTTTGTTTATCACTTCTTTTGGAAGACTTAATTCACATCTAATCAGATTTCTGAGCAGTATTTCATGCAGAAGTAGCAAAAAAATTCCAGCCACAAGACTGATAGTTCAGTTTTAATTAACAAATAAGCTGTTTGTAAACGCCGTGACTTCCCACTTCATGATGACTGTCAAGCATGCAAGACAACATGCCAGTATCTTCTTAGAAATATAAATTGATTGAGTGTTACAAGCAGAAAAATGTGAAATCTCAATGTGAAAACGTAAGGTGGATTAGCGGGGATCACGATACAAAGCAGCATGACCCCTCAAATCCTGTGAGAGATCTTTCTATCAGGTGATGAAGGGGCATTCTGCTGAGATTACAGAGGATTACACAGCACACTTAATTGCATTGTGCTTACCTGTTTGCATGCTTAGCTGCTTGGCAAGTCATAAAAGATAAATTAATTCTTTAGTTATTCTATCAATATTAGGATAGTCTTAGCAAAGAAGGTCAGAAACACACTAAAACATCTTAAGTATGTCTTAAGTATCCGGTACACAGGCACCCAACGCATTGCTTTAGAAAGTATTCCATTTCCCCTTAGCTTTCTCTGCTAAAAAAGAAAAGTTACTGTATGACACACATAATCCAAAAAGCCAAAGGCCTTATTTATGTCTTCTGTTGCCATAAATGAAGAAGTGAATAGAATGTGAACTGCTGTAGTTTAGCAGAAAATCTGTCCCAAAAGCCTCTATTCCAACAACCAGACCAGTCTCTTCTCAAAGACAAGAAGTGAGTTGGTGTGTTCAGCTACATCAATTCTCTTTGTCCTGTACATATTTGAGTGCTTATGTTTATTTTTTGTCCCAGGCTACTGGCAGGGAGGTGCATCTCTGACTAGGTACAGTGCAAGCTGGCATCTATCTAGTCAAACAGAAGTGCCAAAATTTAGTACAGAACACAAATCTTATTAAACCTTGCCAAATCTTGGTGTCTAAATATTCTGTAAAATGGATTTTCCTGTACACAGTAATTCACTGTCCTCCGTTCTGCAAATGGAGGAGCATTCTTGACAACAAACAGTAATACAACTTTCAAGAATAAGCTGGTATATCTCACTAGAGATACAAACAAAAGAAAAGGTGAAACTAACACTGAAGGATGGAGACAGCTGCTTTCTAAAATGCTCAACAGTAACACTATCAACAGTCTTGCTTTCACTGTAGCTTGAACAAAGGCCAAGCAACTTGCAGACAGGCCTTTCTTTACAATCAGAAGCTTGCTAAGTTTCTAATTACCTCCAAAATTCTGCCAGACACTTTTGGCAATTTTTAAATAGATTCTTTTGTAATTGCAGTGCCGTTACAAAAAGGAATCTAAACCTTCCATAGGTTCTGAGTCTGTATGAAAAAATCTTGTGCACATACATCACCCACTGTCCCATAAGATAACCCCCTAAAAATAGACTGAGCATTAACACTGTCCCTCACGCTGAAACAGCCTAAAGGAACCAGTAAATTTCCTTTATTACAGTTTTCATTTTGGAGAACTGTTACACAAAAAACACCACCTGCCAAGTTTTTCTGAAATACAGAGGAGCACGTTTCAAAGAAAGAAATATCATGAATGTTAGTCACAAATACAGACTATGCTCAAGTGGCAATTAGAAATTCATTTTGCTGTTTACTTATCCCCTTCATGTCTAATTTTATGTGTATATAACTCATTAAAGTTTCCCTTAGGACCAATCTATTCTTACTTTTTCAGCTTCCTTTCTTTGAGGTAGAAAGTATGTGCTGCCAGAACATCATCAACTGCCAGCAATTAAATTAGGTAAAAGAGTATCAGGCAATTTTGAAAATAATTTTCAAAGAAACTACTCCCTCTGCAAGAAAATTAAGTGAGCAAAGTATCTGTAAATCCTTGACAGTATACTGAAAAAACACTTAGGTCTATGCTTTTGATAAAGTAAGCTGACAAGAACCTTTCACCTCTTCCGTAAGACGCAATTTGCCTTGGAAATTTCTAATTTCTCTTTTGATACACAAAGCAAGAAAGAGAAAAAAGAGAAAATGAAAGATCAAGTGCTTTTGAACCTGTACTAATAAATAATGTATATCATTATCCCAACCATAGTATAAATTCTCTAAATCTAAACTTACAGTTTATCAATCAAAATGATCATAAAAATAACTCAAGAATGCTTTTTTACCAAGAATAGTACAAACTGCCTGAAAAGTGGTTAAAATTACGATCTCCATTCCACTTATCTATCAATAGAATAGAAACATTTACCTAAAAACATCAAGTATGTGCAAAAATAGGTTTAGAGAAGTCTCATGATTCTTGGGAACTGCATAGGTGTCCAGCTTGCTGTGGTATAATATTTTGCCTACTGACTTAAAGTCATCTGTATGAAACACCTTAGTCAGTCTTAGCACACAGGGATCTTGGAAAAATCTCTTCCAGCTTACCCAGTACTTTTGATGTTAGAAGGGAGAAAGCAATCCATTTAGTCCCATATTAGAATTACATGCTTCATTTGTGGGCAGTCCTGCTTCAGAAAGGCTGAAATCTTTAAAAAAACCCAAAAAACCTCAAATGCAGTCGAATGTCCAAGAATCTGAAAGACTCAGTCTTCAAAAAGGAAGAGGCAGAGTGCCTGTGTCCTCAGTTACTCCGAATTTTTTTTTTTTTTTAAACAATCAAGTTTTTAAATGCTAACTACTGTTCCTCCAAAGAGCAACTGGTGTCATTTCTTTTAAATGGTTCCTTTGATAGGGGTTCATTTTTTCAGTACTCTAGTCCTAGTGTTCAAATCAGAAATGCAGTATTGTTTGTTCTCTGAATATTTCATATCAATTTATCAAACGCATGCAAAAATCAGTGAGGTGATACGCTAGCACAGGTTTCCATCACAACGAATGCTATTTTTTTGTCCCTTTTCCAATTATTTTCATAGATTTGCACATTTTGGAGCCAGAAAGGACCTTTCTAATCAGATATATTAATCTTCAATTTAGCCTACAGTAGGATAGGTTATGCCAAGAAACCCCACATAATCATTTTTTTATTAATCCACTGGGGATTTAAAGACAATACATTACATCGCTAAGTAATCTATTTTGAAGCTGGATTATGCTCATTGTTAAAACATTCATTTGCTTTTTACTGTGAAATTATCATAGACTTAGTGGTAATTTCCATTTCCTGCCCGATGAAAATGCCAGTTTTTCAAAGACTTCAGGACAGTTATACTCATTTCTATCAGGTACGGATCTCATATCCCAGGGTATAGTTCTGCATCATTACTGCGTAAGACATGATGAGATATGAAACTGCAGGATTTTCAACAACTTATCAAATAAATTATTTCAAATTTCTGATAAGTATATGGGCAATGAGGCATTCAGTTCTGGAAGAAGAAAAAAAAGATGCTGAGCTATTTTGGTCAGGTGTGGGTATTCCTGTGTTCCTGAGTCACAGAGGCAGACACAAGCTTACCTCCAAAAATAATTGTAAAAAGCAGGTTCTATTCCTCACAGGGGCTCTCGGTGGCTAATGTAGCGTATCTGCATATTATAGACACAAACAGCATTACATTTTAGTGCTATAAAATCTTACTACACTGGAATAACTTTGTTCCAGACCCATACTTAAACATCACTGCACAAACATAAAGCAATTACCAAAGGCAGCGAATTAATTCACTTGTTTTTTAGGCAAGATAACAGTTACCCAGGTCTTAAATACATGAAGCAGATAATTTTTTCTGCATTCTTCTTCATTGTTTCAGAAGAGAAATTGCCAGGCTCATATGCTCATACCAGTATACTCTACAGAGAGGTACCTGCTGCAACCTGCTCTGTGAAAGCAGCATCCCACACATCTTTTCAGAACACCCTGAAAACCTCAGCTGGACAACTGCTTCTGATTTGCAGTTCAGATACGCAGAGTAACGACAGTGAAATAGGTGCAGCGACTAAGACTGGAAAGAGCCCATGGCTTGCAGCTTCCCTTGACAGAAGTGCTGCTGCCTGCCACATGATCCCTGCTGGGCTGCTGCTGAGATGCTGAACGCCAGATGCACCGCTCAAGTGTCACAACTGCAAAACAGTTTATACTGCCCTGAATCTGTATCATGAAAAATGAAGAAAATAGCTGGATCCAAAGAACTTCTACAATCAGAGTCATCTCAGACTGGTGTGATAATGGCACATTAAAAAAGATCTTATTTTTAATAAAATGTCAAATTCTGTCATCAAACATAAGTAATTTTAATAAGGAAAATGTAGGCTATTTTGTACATCATTAACAAACAAGAACACTTCAAAAGTGAGGATTTCAATGTCAAGAGAAAAAATCTGAATTAGCTAATAGTAGCTAATTACTATCCAATTACTAATACGCATATGAATCAAAAATATGCACGTGTAACAGGTGACTGCTGTGTTTACATGTTTTAGCTGTTTTCTGTATCTGAATAAATGTGCGGAAAACAGCACTGAAATTGCAAGCATGAATGGTAACAAGCCCAGAAAGAGTACAGAAGGAATGAATATTGAGAACAAAAGGAAGGATAAAATTTAGCAATAACAGGGAAATGGTCAGATTCAGCAACTCATCACTTGTACCTACATTAGTAGCGATATGAAAAGAGAGTGAAGAAAGACTGGGCGAGGAGGGGAGGGAGAGAAGAACCACAGATTTGGTGGAAAATGGGCCTCCCAAACACATTTATTGGCATGCTTACCCTCCCTGTGTCCCATTTCCTATTGTTACCTAATAATAATATTAAGAAAGATGTGTTTGGCTACAAGCCATACGAGACAAAGCAATAAGCTGTCTCTCTCCTGAGGTCTCACCAAAGGTGTCAGCCTCAGTGAACAAAAGCAAAGCTTCCAACATTTTTGGAGAAGAGATAACTTAGGAGCAGCTTCATTTTGAGGACAGGAAGCAACTCAAAAAGAAAGACATGAGAGTCACTGCCATAAAGATGGCAGTGAAGTAGTGAAGAGAAAAAAGAATACCAATGACAGACACCTGAGGGATCCGTAAGGATGACAGCAGTAACAAATGACTTTACAAAAAACAATGAATTCATAGTACTTCAAAACAAGCAAAAATGTCATTTACATGTTGTGAGAAGGTCCTTTAAGTATATGCATTTAAAAGAGCAATTGGTGCAGTGATTCTGCTCTTCACTTCTCATGCACAGACACACTTCCCAGTCTCTTCAGCTAGACGGCTGAATGTACAGGAACTCTCTTAAATAATTCCAGAGTGTTCAGTGAGAAATAGGCACTACTGTGAAGAGACCACACTGAGAAGTACTTATGGGCCAGAGAGAGAAATACATAAGCTTGAACAGCTACTAGAACACCTAAAATAAAAACTCATAGATTTAAAAGAGTTAAGAGAGTTGAGCACACATGCAGCACTGAATTCCAGGTTATTCTAGAGATTAAAAATACTTCTAATTGCAGAGAGAACATGTATCAAGTAGATCAGCATTTACTTCTTACCATTACTGCAATACTAGCATTCTACTAAGAAAAAAAGGTCAAGCTGTTTCCTCAAACAATATGCTTATCACATACCTCACTTATTACATACAACCAAATCATGAGAGCCACAGCATGGCCAACAATGGTAAAGCTAAGAGAAAAGATAAGAGAACTTACAAATGGTAAGTGATAAGAGAACAAGATAAATCTGTAATGTTCCTTAGTTACAAAGTAAATTTCGTCTTAAAACCCCAACAGCACCACCACCATTGTCCTAAGGTTTGAGGCATGAAACAAAAATCCACACGAAACCCTGGCTGAATGTAGCCAAAATAGAACTTGGATACAATATAAAATAAACCCAATTTCATAGACAGTGGAGTCCAACTTCTTTCTAAAAGGCAGGAAAGAAACAAGCGCAGACAGATCTCATCTAATGCTAAAGGTACTGTACGTAATTGTAACCCCTAGACATGTGGAGAGCAGAAAGAAGAGCTGTGTCCCAGCTTTAATTCTTTGGTTCCAGTGGCTTTCAGTGTGCTGGATGCCAAGAAATGTCTGATTCATGAAACTGAGTAGATTTCAAAATTTTTACTTAGATGGAGAAACGCTTGTCCACCGCAATATAAGAACCTACATTTACATGTAATTTGGTCAGTTAAAGAAAGGAAAACACAGTGGTCCTCAGACAGAGTAGCAATTTCAGTGTTTTTTAAAAGAGTCTCTGAAATGCCCTGTCATTCCCCAGAAGACAAATGTTAAAATTAGTGTACCAACATACAGCAAAATTAAGAGTTGCATTTGACTGACTTTCTTACAAACGGTGAAGAATGTTGACTTAAATCAACAGAATAAATTAATAATCTGGTAACAGTTTTCAGTGATAAAAAGTTGAGTACAGACACTTGCATATAACTTTTATGCTTTCATTTCTTTATTACACCATTTCAACAAAGCACTAAAATGTGCAAATAACATTAGCTTAAATAATATCTAGAAACTTTTTTGAATTGGGCCCTAAGACACTTCCTTTGAGAACACCTGTACCTAGAATGAAAAGAAAATTACATAGTAGACTACTTCCCAACCAACATGATCCTTAAGTTCAGTTTCAAAATGGCAACAGTGGCCTCAACTAAATCACACACCTGCCTGCAGCACATCTACAAACTTTTCACTGTTTAACATTCAGAGCTTCCTCATATAATCATGGAGCTACCTCAAGTGGAAAATTTTCATGTCATCAGAAAGAAAATTATCTGCAAGACTACTGATTTTTTTTAACATGGCACAGAAAGTAATTAATTGCTAATTTCCACAAGAAAAGAACAACTTTTCAAAGATCTAGATTCTAGAGAAGAGTAAATAGAGTTTGCAAACTCTATTCACTAGATAAGAGAAAAAAAGAAAATAAAGTATGAGGGATGCAGAAAAAGCTCTGTTCTACTGTCCTAGGTACAGGGTCACTTGATATACTGGACTATTGTGTTTATCAGAGCTGTTGAAAGCGTGTTTAACCTTAAAAAATACATCCTGAGCAAGAAACAGTTCATATTTGAAGTATTCACAATTAAGGAAGCAAGATAACTGAGGCTCATGACTGCCATCCTGGCCTGCACATGTACGCTCAGATTTCAAAACATGGTATTTGTCAGATTCACACTTAGTATCTACTCTCCTAGGAAACTGAAGCCATTCTCTTGTTTTCAATCTCTCTTTCAATGTCTCTTTACCCCTCAGAACAGAAAGTTTCCCTCAGTCCTTGTTTTATCTGGGGTGGAGATGGAAGTATTATCCTGATAGAGGAAGAATCACATATAGTCTTAGATTCTCTTAAAGTCCCAGAATCAGCAAAATTCTGTTGAGGACACACTGTGGGCATTTCAGTATTGCACCCCCCAGCTGTGCAGGGCTGGAGAGTAGATTAGCCTTCCTAAGTGCTGCACAACTGATGTAAATCCATGCGCAATTAAAAAAGCCCACCAAGTCTCAGGTGGTGGCAAAGCTGGAGGAAGAAGTTCCTGTCTCATATGTGTCCTGTCACACCATTTTGTCCTGCTTTTTCCTCCCTACCATCCAAGCTGTGCATGTACCTCTAATTTGAGATACTTTCAAATAGGGATAGTTCTTGACCTAGAACTTTACCTGAGCTGCCTTACAGCAAAACAAAGGTAACAGTAAATGGTAATAATGAGACATAAACAAGATGTCAAAGGTTAGGACTTCATAAGTCAGTTTTATCACTAGAGCCAGCATCTTGCAGAAGGACCTGTAAGATGTCACCTGCTTCCAGGCCTTTCCTACCCAGCTGCACTGCTCCAGAAGCAGCAGCCTAGTGTACTACTCTTGCCTAAGGCCAGGTTCTGACAGATTGCCTGTACTGGCACATGGGAAGCTGTATAAATCCCCTTACTCACCCATACAGACACAAATGCTATAAAAACAAAAGCAGGCTCTGCTATAGATCTCCATATCTTCTTTAAAGAGGTCAGATGGATTTTCTTCTCTCACTCAGTTGTGTCGTACGTCATGTGTGTGGGGTGCAGTTGTGTAATGGATGTGTGACATCCATGCACGTGTATGCAATTAACGTGCATTTCAGTAACTGGGAGCTCCATTTTCTTTCACTATCAGCACTTCTGCTGCAGATACGTGTGCTTTCTGCACAACATGAACAGAACCAAAATACCCCCTTTAGAAGCTGGAAAATACTACATTGAGAACAAAACTTCATCTAGGTGCTTTAACACTCTAAGGCAGCACATCTAATAATATGTAGTAGTAAAAAACAGCAGGCATTATCTTGCTTACAGTACAGCAGGTACACTGTTTCAAGAGACATTTGGAAAATGGTTCACAATTACAATGGGGTTTAGATCAAAATGTACTCCACAATTTCTTCATTTTTAGCATGTGTTCACAGATGACTCAATTTTCTGACAAATACTTATTTAATACTTTTGCTTAATAAAAAGATCACTGAGAAAAACAAAAATACTTGCCCTAAAAAGGGTAAGATAAACACTCTTTCAACTTTTTTCTTTGCTTTCTGCAAGCTCCAAACGTTTGATTTATTGTCTGCTGACCAGTTCTGCAGATGCTACACTGTCTGTAGAAGGACTTGGCCAGGGGACCTGGGGATAGCTAGAATGAGATCAATAGCTCATGCAAGAAGAATCATGAAGAAATGGTGACAGGATGTTCACTCCCTAAGATTAAAAACACTGCTCTATGCTAATCTTGAGCATAATTCAATATATGCATGGGATATATTCACAGACAGACTGCTTGTATAAGAAGAAACATAATCTTTCTTTTCAAGACTATTGCTTCACCTTTCATCGGTTTGGGAAAGAGCATCCCTCTCCCCCAGTAACATCAGTTCAAATATAAACTAATTTTTCTCCAAGGCCTCTGGTTAGGAGCACTCAAATTTTCTACCTTCAGCAGACTTAACAACATGCTTAAATGCTTTCCTGAATTAGGGCCATAATTTAATTATCTATTGCATGAGATCAAGCTGGCAGCCGATTTTGAAATATTTCTTTAAAACATCCGCAGATGTAGATTTATGTAATTAAGCTCTTTTGGATTATTTAATGAGGTTGCAAAAATGCACTAATAGTAATTAATCACTTGGAAGCTTGTGCTGTTTGACTTACAGTTACCAAGGCTGCCTGCTAGTAGAACGTGGATATAGGAGAATATATATTTGTGAAAAAAATACCACCTCCTAAACATTTTACTTAAGAGCAATTTTGCTTTAATATCTAGAGTAAACAAAACCAGAGTAGGATGCAGTATACTATAAAAGCTCTATTTGTATCCACCTGGGATGACATCTATTACCCATTAGCAGATCCAAACATTGCAAAGACTAGCAAAATGTTCACATGACAAAACACAACTCCATATTCTGCTCCTGCTTGGACCACTCACCACACACACACGTCAGTGATAGCGGGCACGTGACATACACCGCAGGATCTCCCAACTGGGCAAATTAGCCCCATGGGATTTTAGACAATTATGCCAGCAGAACATAGAATCACAGAATACCAGGCTGGAAGTGAACTTGAAGGATCAAACATTTTTGGCACAGTCTAGATAAGATGTTCCAGCATCCTGTCCAGACAAATCTTAAGTGTCTAATATTTGGGAATTCACCACTTCCCTGGAGAGATTCCAGTGGCGGATTGTTCTCAATGTGAAATATATTCCTCTTGCATCCAGTCAGCATCCCCTCAGGGGTAACTTGTACTCATTACCCTCATCTTTTCCACATGACTCCTTGTAAAAAGGTAGTCTCCATCATCTTTCCAGCCACCTTTTGAATACTGGTACATGGTGATAAGGTGTTCCCTAAGCCTTCTTTTCTCAAGGCTGAACAAACCCAGTTCCCTCCGCCTTTGCTCATATGGCCAGCTTCCCAGTCCCTGGATCACCTTCGTGGCCCTTTTCTGGAACCTTTCCAGCCTGTGCACAGCTTTTTTTTATTGCTGAGACCAAGACTGAACAAAGTATTGCACATGTTACCTGATAATCGCTGAATAGAGTGGGATAGTGACATTGTCATCTCTGCTGCTGGTGCCCTTGTTGATGAAAACCAGCATCCTGTTGTCTTTACTTTTCCACAGCCTCTGTTTCCACTGTTCACCCATACAGAGCTTGTCCACCAGGATCCCCAGGTCCCTTTCCACAGAGATGCTCCCCAGTTGGTTAGATCCCGATCTGTGCTGCACTCCTGGATGATGTTTTCCCAGGTGTAAAAGCCTAACACTCGTCCTTGTAGACCTTCCTAAGGTTCTTGTTAGCCCACTCTTCTAGCCAATCCAAGTCACCCTGCAGGGTGGCTCTCCTTTCTGATGTGCCCACTTCCCCACTGTTTGGTATCATCAACCATCTTCACCAGAGTGCACTTGATCCCATCTTCCAGATCACTTAAGAAGATATTAAAAGTGTTGCACCCAAAATCCCAGGGGGACCTCACTTGTGACAGGCTACTGGTTTGAAAAGGAGCTACTTACCCTGATTCTGGTGCTGCCTGCCAGCCAGTTCCCCACCCACAGCAGAGAGCACCTCTCTAGACCCCAACACACCAGCTTCTCTAGGAGGAGGCTGTGGAAAACCATAGGGAGAGCCTTGGAGAAATCCAGGTAGACAATGCCCGCCGCTCGCCCCACATCAGCCAAGCAGGTTACTACTTTGTCATGGAAGATGATAGAGTTTGTCAAGCACAATTTGCCCTTGGTGAATCCATGCTGTCTTTTCCCAGCTGTGTGCTTCATCTGACTTGACAGCCTCCAGGAGGATTCATTCCATAATTTTCCCAAGGACTGAAGTAAGACTGATGCATCTAAAATTTCCTGGATCCTTTTTTGAGCCCTTCTTGTAGATGGGGATGACCTTTGCCTTCTTCCAGTTTTCTGGGATGTCCCCTGATCTCCACAACTTCTCAAAGATTATGGAGAGTGGCCTCACAACAACATTAGTCAGCTTTCTTAATATCCTCAGGCAGATATTGTCAGGGCCCATCGATTTGTAGGGGTGAAGGAACATGGCTTGCTCTTGCAATCTTGTCTCTCAGAGTTCAAAATACTGAGTTCTTTCCCTAAGAAATCTATATTTAACAAGTGCTTCAAGGCATTTTTTTATTTACATACAATTTACATACAAGTGTCCAAAGTCATAAAAATAATGCTGACCACTGAGTGTCTGAAAAGGACAGGCTTGGTTGCTATTCCAAAGGTAAGAGGACATACCGGAAATGTTCTGCTATAGCAGAGGAACGTGGCTATAAGCACTGTTCTTGAGTGTGCCTACTCAGGTACTGTATGTTTCCTTTCTATTAGTTTGGCTGGTCAGATGAATTTCTACTTCCTGTGCTACAGTGCACCCATCTGACTGGCATGAGGTGGACTTGCTTTTCACAGAGGGGGAGAACAGAGAACATGGCAGGACTATAAAGACTACAAAAAATGGAAACAGAGTATTTCAGCTTTTATGTGCAACAAACACATACCCTTACTTACATGAAAAAAACTACCCACATTAATATTTGTTTTCTATTCAAATACACTCAATCAGGACATCCATACTACTGAACAGACAAAACCACGCCAGTATTGATACACGGGGCTGGGAGGTGAGGGACGTTCCCCCAAAAGGGATAAGATAAATAAGTGAACACGAGGAGGGAGCTCTAAGTGTAGTGGGAGAGAGGCACAAATGGCACCACATCAATTTCTTGTGATGGACCAATTTACTTAGATTTCCCATAAATACACTCTCTCAGTTCAACTCCTCTAATTAAAAAGATATCCACACTACAGTAAGTGCCCCAAGTTTATTACAGTTTACATTCTTTGGATGGAAGAAGCATTACTATGTGTGCCTAAAAATTATGACGTCTAATTACTACCTACTTAGCTAAAAGATACTTTGCAAGGGAAACCAATAAGTAATGAAACACGCAGAAAGCCTGCAGTCCACACATATTAGTGACATTCCACACAAGAGCTAGTGATAATGTACAATGAGAATATGACTGGGAATTATTTAAATACATAAATCAAAAATATATAGTACGGAGAAGATACATAATGCTGCTACTGAGAGATCATGTGTGCATGCTCAGAAGAACAAGAAATCACTAAAACAAACACTCAAAGGTACACTGGTTAGAAGATAACCAGTAAGATGATGGATGGTACAGTGTCTAAGGAACAGTCTCAGCTTCTGTAGACTTGGCCTTCTGAAGAACTGAATATTTCAGTGCAGGTTTCAATCACAAGTGAAGAGCACCGAGCTGCAGCCTGGGGCAGTGAGCAACAGCAGCACTGGTGGCTGGGCTGCCTGACTAAAGGAACCTGCATGACAAATTTGGTGATGAGCAGCATCTGAGGAGGGAGTCAGCAATGCCTGCTTGGTGAGAAAAGTAGATGTGGAGCACTCTGTACTAACAATGTTTAGAACATGAATTGCCACCCTAGAAGAGCAAGGAGAGAATAAGAGTCCTAAAGTATTTCTAGTGTCCAGTGAGAGATCCAAATCCTGGCAGAAAGCATCAGCTGCCATTTTTAAATCACATTCTCCATATGCAAATGGTGACAGTACTCACAATATCCTAATTCTTACTTTCTAAACTTCCTCCCTGTACTATATGCAATCAGTAAGAAGTGAATAAAGGAAATGTCCAGGTATATGATGCATCTCTTGTCATTTGCTCTATGAGACAAACTAGTGATCGCTGCAGCAACACAAATGAGACAACAAAACATCATTCAAAGTCACATATACACAAATTCTTCTAAAAACATAGAAAAGTCTCTTGAAGAAAGCAACTCATAAAAACCTAAGATGAGTCAAAGCAAAATGAAAAGTCATAGGCAAAATGTAAAGGAATCACAATGAAACAGCAAATTAAGAAAGAAGTTGGTCACATTTCTTTCCACTATCTTAGCTGGGCCATTACCAAAACTTACTTAGAACCGTGTCTCTGGAGACTGGATTTCACCCACATAACACATAAAGGATGCTTGTTTTAGAACAGAAAAGTAAGACACCAAACTCCTATGACTATCAGTGTATAAGATATTTGGGATGCTTGTCTCCACTGAGGATAAACATGGCCTACATGACTAACAGTCTCAATTTTAAATGGTTAATGTCACTTGAAAGCTACTCTCACCACAAACAACCAATATAATATGCAGTACAGGGAACCAAACTTTTAATGGTAAGTGCTCACTACTGTCTAAAGAGCCAAATATTCAACAAGTAAAAAAAAATCCAACAACACTGTCATCACTGTTTTTGAACAGGTGATTATTATTTAAAATTTGCAGCTAAAATAACTATAGCATAAGATGTGGTATGTCATTTGAAAGGTCTGTAATTTTGTCATTAAGTATCTTCAGGGAGGAGTTGTTTCAAATGCAATGTTTGATTTGAGAAACAATTTAAGTGTATCTTGGGTATAACATACCTGCCTAGTGTCAAGTATTCTGTGGTTATGACTGTCTTTCTGTTTGTAGTATTCTGCAGCTTCCATTACTCTAGCACAGCATTTCTGTCTAAAGCACGAAACTTCATCGTACATTTGTGAGACATAAAACTATTTTTAGTCAAAATGCACAAATAGGGCCTGAAACAGAGGATTAGATGAGAACTACCAAGTTTTGCACTAAACCAGGATTAATACTGAATTTGGGTAAATAAATGATCCAGAAAGTTTGCATTAGCAGTTACCTGTCCCTGGAGGAAGCATGAATACAGCACCTCCCTCCCTAGGCAATTTCATCTGCGCAGAGCTACCTTCATGTGGGGAAAGAGACAACTACATTCCACCTGAGCAACACTACACTCCAGCAGCAGGGTGAACCAGCACTGAAATCTGCCAAAGCCTCTAGAGAGGCTAGATCGATTAGGTGTGTTCAAAGTACTCCTTACACACCTCAGTAAGACTGAATTCAGCACAAGCCACTGTTACTATGGCCATTCTAATTTAAAAAGTTAAACGCAAATCCTTCTGCTTCCAGACTAGTTCTCTCACACCACACTGGTCACTAATTCATGGACATTTTAAGGAGAAAACCTCTCCTTAAAAAAACCCAAAAGATACAGACTATAACTATGCCAACTATAGCCCTAAAGTTGATTCATATAGCAGAGAGTTTTGCATCTTTGCACATTTACTAGTAAGTCTGTCCAAAATGAGTGAGAAAGTGTTGCTAGCAAGGCAAAATAGCTCCACAGTTCCCAACCTGTTCCACAAGAACTGCTAACTTTTGAACATGAGTTTTCTCCTACAGTCAGAGACTTTTGCTCTCTGCTGCTTTACTGTCCCTCATCTGTTCCTTGTGTTTACTGTGAAAGATTCTGCAGTGAGGGCTACTCATCCACTTGTCAAAAACTCATTTCATGTTCAGAAGTCCTCACCAACTTTACTGGATGCATGGCAGGTATGATTCAGGTTTAGAAGCCTACATCATTTCAGAAAGAAAATACAGTTCTTCTAAAACACGGCAGAAAGTTTTATTTAACTTTTCCTCTACTGCTGAAGTGCCAAGATGTCCAGGTACCTAAGGATGCACTTAGTGAGATTGCCAAAGACATCTAACTCCAACTGCGATCCAGAGAATTGAGCACATTTACTCTAAAAACGTCACAGAGTATCTGTCTATATCTACGGAGGTCCTTAAAATCCTACTCCACACCCCATTTCCCTTTTCTGTTCAAGGGAATTTTCCTTACTGGCTTTTATGAGAATGGAATCAATTAGTTTTCAGTAATATACCCCGTTATTTCACTGTCAGAGATACAATTTCTATGGACAGGGGTACAACTCACACAACGAGAACATTTTGCTTTATTGCACTGCCAGTATCTGTTCTATAGCTTTGGATGCACAGAAATAGGTAAAGAAATTAAACTTTAATGATATCACAGTGCTTTCAGACCACTTAGAACACTTTCTACCGTCACCTGGCATTTTTCCACAGGCCAAGGACAACAAACAGCCTCAAACACAGAGATTTACAGTTTCTGCTTTACCACCCAAAGTCATCTACCAAGATTCAAGGTACTTCTGTGCACTAGACAGCACAGTGAGATCAGTTTTCATCATTTGAGAGGGAAACACTTCAAGCAATGGTTACTTTGCTTTCCACCAGACAAATTAGTTTCGCTGTGATCTTTTTCAGAGGTATAACCCATGAATTTCTAAGTTGGTTGTAAAAGTCCACAGAAATGCAATTTAGCGTCTTACATTTGTACAGATGTAACACCCTTCTAGAGCAGCAACTGTAATCGTTTTGAAATGTCCTTTCCCTTGGTTCCCTTCCTCCTCCTTATCTATACACTGTTTAATAGTTTTGATGACACAGGGATATTTCAGTACTTTAACAATGACATTGTTAAATGTCAATGTTTTCACTATATAATTAGTGGAAGAAATACAAACACCTGACAGTAACTATGATTTTGTCTGATTTAATATCAGAACAGTTTCACTGTTTAAAATTATAAATAACCTTCACAGACTGCTACGTAGAAAAATTATTTCACAAAAAATTATGAGAAAACTCTAACTTTTTTTTTCCTTATAAGGTGCATTACTAACATGAATCGAGAATAATGTCTGAGAATGCCAAATAAAGGATATTTCTCTCAGTGGAATTAAGATTTTAATACTTTGCCTTTGATCTGAATTACACAGTATTCTTTAAATCCAAGAGCACAAAATTCCAGACTTTGGTAAATAACCTGAAGCTTGATAGCACAAATCTGCCAACTAACAAATCCCTTTTCATCTCTCCAAAGGCTGCATTTTTAAAGGTCATTAGATGGTCAGCTCGCACACTAGACTTACAGACCATGTAAATAGAATAGACAAAAGACATATAAAACGTCCATTCCCCATTTTGAGTGCAGCGCTTCTTAAGAGCATATCATCCCTCATGTAAATCCGAGTGCCTGCATAAATTACCTGCATGCAGGTAATAATAGCAAGATCCTAACTTCCACTAGATAAAGCAGTCCAGTGCTGCATTTGCTGTGTTTGTAGGGGTCCTACTGATGTGAACAGTGGCTCAGGAAGAGCATGACACCAAAATACTCCTTTGAAGAAAAAAAAAACCAACAAACTCAAAACCTTTGATTCCTGCCTGAGTCTAAGTCCCCGTTTTGTCCAAACGGAGGCTGAAACATGAATGATCCCTCCCAATGGATACGCAAGACATTGGGAAGGTCTCAGTTCACAAAAAGATCAACAACTTCAGGTCAAGTACATGTTCAGTGTTAAAGTTCTGCATAAATGCTGTACTAAATCTGAATATTGACTCAAGTGAGCCAAGTGAAATCATGGATTAGATCCACCTTGAGTATACTTCGAAATCTGCCCTTCAAACTGAAATGAACACACTGTAGTATGGAGTGTTGCAACAAACTTCCAGTTCTAGATGGCTTGGTCCTGAGGCAGAAATGGTCCCTCCAGGTAGTGCCATGTGTGTGCCAGTACCTCAACTGCAACAGTCCACAGTTTTTATTTTCAAAAAGTCGATCAAGAAAATGTGAACTGAACAAAAAAAAATCAAAACACCTAAAGTAAATAAATACAAAACAAAGTAAGTAAATAAATACAAACCTCTAAACCTATACATACATTTACATTAACTTTGCAAGATTGGACTATTCCCGTAATACTGCAGTGTGACCATGTTTGCGTGGGTCATTTCACTTTAGCTGTGCCTCCAGCCTGTCCTGAACACTATGTGGGAGGTTTACACTAATCAGCTTTTTCTGAAGTTTAAATTGCAGCATCACATCAACAGCTGTTACACAACATCAAGAACTAGGAGCTGTGCTGATTTATGAAAGCCAACCTGGTGCTATTTTCAAGCCTCTGAATTAGCAGATATTTTTCCCCATAAAATTATTTGACATCCTAAAGTTAAATATTTTAGTTAAGAACTAATAAATACAGTAATGCATGATGTTCTAAAAAGCCAGAGCAATTTTACAGTTAGCATAAACTTACCAGCAATTAATACCTTACAACAGTATGATTTTTCTCACAACTTTAATTACATGTTTCTAACTTCTTATATTGGAGAGTGAACATTTTCCCAAAAGGGAGAAAATATATACTACTTCCCCAAGTTTGCTTTAAAGAAAATCAAATGATCCAAATTATCCTCTCGTAAAACATAGACCATACAGCTCAACAGCCAGCAAAGCCAAATTCCAAATTTCTATTCTTGGATTTTGTTACTTTGCAGCAGTAAAGGTGTCTGGCACTCACAGCAGCATCTGAAGGAACACCTATGGCATTTAAGCCTTTTACATTCTTGGAAAAATCTTCCAGCTAACAGAATTTTTCTCTAAAGGAAAAATAGGGGGGGGAAAAACCAAAAGAGAGAGAAAATAAAATCAAATACATATCCAGTCAAAGCACACACGTGTTCACGTATCAGTCTTCAGGAAGAATCAAAACAGTGTAACTCTTGTTAATCTCATAATTGCAAGCGGCTTTTACCCAAGGCTGTTAAATAATACGATCCAAATGCCTCTTCAAGATTAAGTATATAAAGTCACTGTGCAACTAAAATAGCAAGACACCAACGGGTATGCCACACCATTTGCATAAAGGAGAGAAAGATTACTATTGTTTCCTTAATATTTAAGTACGTTTACTAGCAGAATATAAATGCATTTTTTTGCATTCTTTTGCTAAGTTGCAGAACATAATGATGGCAACTTTGAATTTTTACTCCTGTAAATGCCCAATCTGATTACATTACTTTAAAACAAGCAATCCGTTTGCTTTTCCCATATAAAAGATCAATTTTACAGACAGAAAAGGAGGAAAGGTATTTTTGCAGAGGAAAAAAAGAAATAATCAGAGCAATGAACTGAATGATCTGAGGGCAAGAAACAGGTGCCTCACTGACAAGCTGTATCATATTTACACTCATTCTAAAACAGAATTTATATTGTGGCACCAAAGTAGTTGCAAACCTACCACTGGGAAATCCAAGATCATCTTCACTCTCTATGGAGAACAAGGCTTATTATTATAAAGATGCTTTCCATGTTCAGAGCCCAATCTAAATAGGTAATATTTTAGAAGGAATAAAGAGATCAAGGTTCCCCACTAGTGTTGAATTATATTTTTGCTCCCTGGGGAATAAAAAAAAGTCTTTTTTCTGGAGTGAAGGAATATAGTGTAAAGTTCCAAAGAAATTCACTGCTGCAGGCACAGCTAAAATTGAGGATTTTCTGGTCCCTGTATCACACTGAAACACTGGATCTCAATCTCTTGCAGTAAAGATTGGTGTATAAGGTTATTATGCAGGCATGTACGTTTCATGGGAACGCACAGAACTACTGAACACAAATTTCTACAGCTACTACAATAAAATTGCCATTAAAACAAGAGATTTACAAAATATCTATTACTTACAAAAAGAGATGAAAGGTTTTGTTGTAAAAAAACTCCAAACAAGACAAACAAAAAACCTCTCTCCACTTAGTCACTGAACTTGGTCTTCTACACAAAACAGATTATAATCTGGTTTCTTAAAACAATGTTCAAGATCTCAGTTTGGGGTCATGTCTGTAGGCACTCCAGAATCAGGACATATCACCCCCTATTACAGTCTGAGCCCAGTGAGATGTCACAAGTCTTAGCACAGACAGGCACACAGCCAGTGTTGTCCCCTTTACACTTTGGATACAGGAGGTTCTCACCTCTTCCACAAGTTACCAGATGTGCAGCCTCTCACAGATGAAAACCCTTTGGAGGACTGAATTAACCCACAGAGTTGAGCCTGTGTCAGAAAGTATCCTCAGAGGTTCCTCAGAGCTGAACTGCACTGCTTAATTCATAGTCCAGCCAGGAGTCAGCAATGCAGTAGGACCAAAATACTTGGAATTGGTTACTGAATGGAAGGAAAGAATTTTAGTTGTGAAGATTACAATTTTATATGTGAGAAGCATAGAGTACATGCATCATTATTCCCATCCCATCTGCAACTTCATCCCAGAATAATAGTAATGCTAGTGGCATTTGTGTAGTATTAAATCCAGCAACAAGTAGAATGGGGGAGAAAACATCAAATTTTGAAAGTTTTCAACAAAACCAAGAGGTTCTGCAAATAATTTCATGCACTCCACCAAATATGAACAATTTCAAAAGCCGCTGAGCTTACACAGAAACTTATATAGTACTTTTTAAGACCCTGAAAAAGTTGTATGATATGGGCAACTATTCTTTTTCAATATAACATCTTTCTTACACGTGCAAATTAGGTCTGTACCTATATCTAGGGAGCAACTGGTGAAACACTGAGTAAAAAGAATTTCACAGGTAGTTATTTAGCAGAGACTTAATCATTCTTTAGCCAGTCTGCATTTTTTTCTTTAAAGCAAATTAAGAGTCCAGAGTGCTAAATGGGTATCGTGACTGTTTCAACACCTGCTATAAGTACTCCTTTCAACCTAAGCAATTTGAGGTATTTTGCTACCTCCTAGACTACATGAAACAATACTGACTTTCAAAATCCCCTAATACAATAGAAAAATAAAACTGAATTGTGTGACCAGGCTCGGTGCTATTCAGAAGATAGCACTGAACCAAGTTGACTAACTTCCTATTACCAGTCTGCTGTCTTGCAGAGAAAGCAGCCCAGCTCCAACCTTTAATTACCTAAGTAGTACTTACTAAACTTAGTTGCCCTAAATATCCACAGATTAAAGCAGTTCTGGAGATGATCCCAGATAGTCTTTCCAAGTAAGAACTCTCTCATCACGTGCTATTACTAAACAATCCTGTACAACCCAATAACTATAGTAAACACATACAGTATTGAAAAACACAACTGCTGAAGTACATATTCTGCACTCAAAAGTCAATTGGCCTAGATACACCTTCCCCTCACCCTCCATGAAATAAAAAAAAAAAATTCAAAGACCTTTGAGTCAGGCTTGTTCACATATGAGAAAATACTGCTGAACATTTTCTTTCCTTTTTCAGCCTGCAAGCAGCAAGAGGTCCTCATATTATCCCTGGTATGTCAACAGAGTGTTGGTGTTTTACACAGTCCCTCTCACACAACAGTCCCAAAAAGCATTCCCCAGTGGTAGAAACATCACCACAGCAGAGACCTGCAACTTCCCTAGTCACAGCTTTTCATCTCCATTCTCTGTGGAGAGCAGCTGGCCCAAAGACGGGTCAGCCAGGAATGTACTCACTCCCTTCTAGGGAGCAGCTAAAAAGATCTATACATTCCAAGGCTTCTTCTCCCTCTAAGTGGAGGACATGAAGAAATCACAAGTGCTCTGTAGTGTAGCATTGAGCTACCAGTTATAACTAGCTGGGAAGTGCTTACACTTTACTTTTGTGAAAAGTTTTATCTTTCATTTTAAGAAGCACAATAAAAGAGTCAAGTCAGGAGCTAATCAGGAAGGAGGGCTGAGAAGTGATGGTGGCAGCAGCAACATCTCCAGGCTCAATGAACTTAATATGGCTACAATTTATGATTATGTGGGGGGAAAATGGAGCTTAGCTACTGACCTTCTCTGCAGACTTTGGGTAAGTCATTTTGCCTTTTTTTTGGTCCTCTTTTGCTTTTCCTTGTCCATTTTCATTAGGCACTCTTAGGGACTACCACTACATCTCATAACAAGGACAGATAACACTATAGCTCTATAGGGACCTCCCACCCTCAGCTAGCAAAACATCACTGAAACAGGACTAATTAACATGCTAGCTTTGACTTCTTCCCTGTCTAGCCAATCCTGGCTGGCCAATTTCTGAGAGCACCATGGTACTCATGGCTCATGAAGCGAGATTCAAGAAAGGAGAGAGTGATAATACTCCAGATAGTTTCTTTCACCTTCTGCTCTGGAAGGGGCTGCATAAAAATAACACGGAAAGGTAAACAGACATCTCAACGTGTCAGTGCAGGTAAATGAAGCAGACAAAGGACAGCAGCAACAGGGAAGAGGAAGGCTTGCGAAAAGCTGCAGAAGGTACGAAAAAGCCTTGTAATTTTAGATAACAGCAGTCACAGATCCTATGGAGAGATTTAAAAAAGCATGACATAAGTAAAGAATGCAACCTTTACGAAGGCATGAAAAGTAAAGGGAGAAAATTCTCATCAAAGAACTAAACCAGAAGCAGCATCTCACCATCCAGCACTAAATCTGTAGGGCAGAGCCTCAGCTGCTGTAAACTGTCATGGTTGTATTGATGTTGTGATGTCATGATGTATTGATGAGCACAGATATGCTCCCTGAGGCTCTAAACAACAACTGCCTCTCTCAAAGAGTCGGTTTTGATCTAGGAGCTCACAAAACTCAAAGCACAAGCTGATTCAAAGTAAATAGGGGGAGTGGGTAATAAATCTATTTTCCACATTTCAGTCAATTTAAACTTCTAAACATAAATTTAATTCAGAAATTCCATTCCAGAAGTTTAAATGTTTCCCACCATCTGTGAATATCTTACATCTTGCTATTAAAAGGTTTAAATACCTTTGAATAACAATAGATTTAACCACATTACCCTCAACCCACTAAACAACTGAGTGTATCATATGCAGGGGAAAAATAATTCATCAGGTTTAGGCAATCTCTGAGAATGTTCCAACACGTATGTATGGAAACTGAACAGGCAGGGTCTAAATTATCGTCTTCTTGCTTGCAGGAAGGCACATTTACCACTGTTCCTCACTATGGGTAGATAATGTCACCCTCAGCATCGTTAATGCAGCACCTGTCATTAACATTAAACCATTAATTTCATGGTGCAAAAAAGAAACAATTGGCTGACAACATACACATGGTAACCTGCATTCCATCTGAAGTGTTTGCTCTGCTGTACTTCAGCTTACCAGTAGAGTCCCAACAGGAATTAATCTGACTCAGTTTCTAAGGCTATTACAATTTCTACTAGAATGTCTTCAATGTCTGTTAACTTCAAAGAATAAAGAAAACCACCACTCTTTATTGCCTGAAAGTCTTGCCTCCCTGTAGAACAGGACTGATGCCAGTTGAATTGTCAGCAGGTTCATGGAGTATTTTTAGCCTGCTAGGTGGGTAACCACATCTATTCTCTAAAATGTCATTAGCATAACGAATATAGAACCAAATATGTATAATAAAATTCCGTAACTTTGGAAAAAAAACAATTATAAGGGTTCTTATCAGAAATATTAGCAGAATAAAGTTTAAAACTAATTTACTGTAATGAAATTCTAGATTTCTTGCCCAACCAAAACCAAACCTCTCTCTACATTTTGATTTTTCACTTTCTTTTATCACTTTCTCTGTTTACTACTTTCCAGGGCCTACCTCTTTGCCTTTTCTATTCCCAAGATTCTCCCATGGTTCACTATCCAAATTCAGTCTCCTTTCACTCACATCTCTTTCATCTATCCTCCAACTCCAGGATAATCTTAGCCTTTCTACCACATGAGAGAGCTGCATGCCCAAGTTTTCTTAATTTTGATTTTGAAATCCCTAATTCAGGATTTCAAATATATCTGGAGTGAAATGTAATTCATTTGACTTCCATATCATATCACAGGACAACTCATGTTGAATGGAACTCCAGGAGGTCATGCTAGTCCAAACTTTTGTTCAAACATCATTTTTCCAGGAGCCCAAATCTAAACAGAGGTATCTGGACTCAATTCTATCACACATTTCCTCTTTGACCTCAGGCCAATAATTTACACAGCTGGTCTCTGGCTGAGTTGTCTGCAGTTACAGAAAAATAGATATCACTATTGCTACACTAACACTGTTGCACTAACATCTGAGGAATCCTCAGGTAATGTGGTTTGAAATACACACAAATCAGGTATCTAAATACTAGAGCTGGGCTAATACAGGAAAATTGAGATCTTAGTTTAGCACTCCAGAGCATTCAACCTGGATGTTTCAAGTATGAACCTGTGTCTACAGACATTAAATTTAGTTCTGAAGTGGCTATATTTTAAAAATTTGAATTTTTGTTTCCAGCCTGCTTCTTGGTTTCAAAGCAAAGACCTAGTTTATAAAAGTCCTTATCCACAGTGTGCTTCACCTGGACCCAAGCCAGCTGTAAATAAATCTGAGTCATATGAAATAAAGATTATATTAAGTAATATTTTTACTAGGTTTAAGAATATACAGTAACATAAGAAAATACTATTTAATATATTTAATTTGCCTTTATTTACTACATCTCTACATGGCATTTTAGTCAGACCTTAATTTACTCTGTGTTAAACTGCTTCCAGCTAACTTGACACCTAGACCTGGCAAAACGGATAAATTACCCTGGAGTTCGTTTTCTGTTCTCAGCTCTCCAGGGGATGCTGCTGGCAAGTTGAGTCAAAGCACAGAGAGATGTTTGTCTCATTTCTTTCTAGTATTTTGGATGCCAGTATTAATATGCTGCTAGAAAATGAACAGCTCAGACAGAAGGATGATTATTTTTCAAATTCTGTGTTCAGTTAAAGCACATTTCCTACACTGGTTCACAGAAAAACCACAAACAAACAAAACAAAAACAAAATAAAAAAACCCAACACAACCAAAAACCCCACCACTTTTCCCAACTAACTTCAACTACACCTATCTGCATAGCCATTTAATACCCACATTCATAGGCCACACAAAGATGTCAGAAGTTCAACCTCAACCTAGGTGGGAATTCTAATTTAGGAGACCTTGGCAGTCACACAAGAAAAACTTCTAATAAAGTGTTTGTCATTTGCCATCAACTACCTCACTAAAAGTAGTTTTAAACTGTCACACATGTATCTTCCCCGGAATCAGAAGCCATACAAATGAGATCACAATCAATGAAGTTTACCACTCAGCATCTACAGGGACAAGAGGGAGTCTGGAGTCCCTGGGTGAGGGGGAACAACCCAAAGCAAACCCAAAACAAATAAAACCCCACCAGCATATGACAAGTGGCTACAGAAATAAGCTACATGCCAGCTCATTAGTAAGTGTTTCAACTACATAAATAAATACACATTCACAGGACATTGCACCTGTATGTTATGTGAACACCATATGCATAAAATAACTAAGAAGTTTTTTCTTAAAACTTCATTTTCATTTCCTTTTAGATCAACACAAAACCAGAAAGTTTATGGCTGATAACTTTCCTGGTCTTTGAGGACATAACACACTGGAGTGACAAAATATTTTAAATCCACATGCATGCACTATCCGTAAATCTATCATACTACAATACTTGCACATATTCTATACATCAAGGCAAAGAACAAGTCTGACTAATATGCAAGTGAGGAACATTTGCAAACAACATAACAGAACACAGTAATTGCCTGTATTATCTCAATGAGACCACGGTCTTTCTGTGCTAGGTATTGTATGAATGCACAGTAAGAGCACGTGCAGGTCATGCCAAGCTTACTAATTTTAAGGCCGTTCATGAAACAAAGGTTTACAGTGAAATTATTAATACCACATCCTTAAAAGTGGAGGTCTAAGGCATTTATCACTGCTACAAAATGGAAGTTTGATCTAGGGAAGATCATGAGCGCATTGTTTAAAAGAAATACGTATTATCACATTGTTTAAAAAAAATTTACATCAGCACAAAATTACATATTCCACCAGCATTTATTACTCTAAGTTTATGATCTTATATATTAAGGTTTCTATAAGAATTAAGGAAAAAAAGGATACATCAACCCAGCATGTTAAGACTTATGCATCTAAATAAGCACTGTGTTTGTTAAATAAAACTAATGTAAAGCAATAGTTCCTATAGTGTCTTTACTACAAGTGTATAAGAAATAACTTTTTCTACACCTTTGGAAAATTGCTTGGAAGAGTCAGCTCTGTCTTCTCTAGTCATCATTGATTTTTTTAGCAAAAAATAGCAGGCTCTTGTTCTCTCTATGGTACACTAACAAAACTGTCTAAGACTTCCATAGTTTCTCTACAATGCATCACATGTTACATGAGTCCACAAGGTTATAACTAACAGTGTAAAATATACACAGACTTAATGACTTAGATCCTGACTCAGAACTCAGTTGTACACACGCTACTGGGAAACACACTTTACTTTACTGTAAAGGACTGATTCTTTTTCTCTCACTGCAAGAACAGAAAGCATTACTACAATGTGCCTTTTAATTGTAAACTAAAAATGCAGCATGGCTCAGGAAGAAATGTTAACCATCTTTCTCCCAGCCCACAATTCATCTTTACCCACTAATAATAATGGGAGGAACATGCTTGAACCAAATTGCCAACTATTTAAAATCAGTGTAGCTCATGAACTGTCCATGGTTGACAAACCATGGGCAAGAAAATCCCACTGCCTTTCTGCTTCAAGGCCGCTCACCGACTAGTGTCAGAAGACAATGGAAATATATTCCCATATTCTAATTCACAGAAAAAAAAAAAATCTGTCTGTATAAAGGGATTACTTGAAAATACTTGCAACAGCAGAGTCTGGATCAGTTGTTTAACAGCCTAACATGCCCCAGTGGAGTGACGTGGTAAGAAACATCCTGACACCCAGTCACCCCACCTTGTAAGTGCCCTGGAAACATTACTTGGAGTTCTGGAGGACATGGAGTCATAGGAACATTTTGAAACAAGAGGCAAGCCATTGTAGCAGAGAAGCTACAAATCAGACTTGCTGGGCAGATGGCACTGCAAGCTAGCGAGCTGATGGCAGATGGAAGTGAGAGCTTGGATAAGGCAAAAAAATCGGTTGCAAACTAATGAGATATGTTAAGACGCTAGAGACAACTACTCCTCCTTTCTGATCTCTGCTTTAAGTGAGGGTCAGGTCAACTCCTCCTCCCACAGGAATCTACCCAGAGCCGTAAAGAAAAGGTAGTTTGGTTTCCTTCCAAGAGGAATACTCACAGCAGCCATCCAGAGAGTTACTCAATACCAAATAAACGTAAGATTCATAATTCAAAAATCCCAGGCTTTCAAGAAATTTCTGAAGTCCAGAGCCTTCTACATACAATCTATAAGCCCTTTAGCCTCCAGGACAATATAAAGACCGATATCTTATCATGGCAGAGGAGCTTTCAACAACGGGGAAGTTTAAAGCCAGGAAGGATCTTTAATGGAAAAATGCTACAGAACAAATTAACTGTGGTGAGGATTTGGTCTCAGTCCAGACCAGAACCCAGGCTGGCTTGGTGCTCACAAATGCTCCACCTCCTTCCTGCAGCTGACCTCCAGTTCCTTCACTGCTGTGAGATAGAGAAATCTGTAACTCTTCATGACTGCAGAATATTACTACCAGAAAAAATGTGGAGCACCTCTTAAGATACTCATGATTATCAGTCCTCTGATAAAAAACCCCAACTTTTCTCCTCTAGTTATATACACACACATACATATATTTTCTTTTCCGAGTTCCCTGGTTCTTTTTAAAAGCAGCATTGCCGAGACTTCAGCAGTTTTTCTCTTCTGATACATGGCCCCAGAAACATTATCAATGTTTCCAGAAGAACACAATACAAAATTATCTACTTCAGTAAATGACACTAATCTCAAACAGTGTAGATTATGTGAGCTTCTAAAAGATAGCAGCTTCCACAAGCTTCTAACATTACTTCTAGAAGCTTATGGAGTTTTTATCCCAAGAGATATTACAAAGGGTGAGCCTTTCTTGCCAGTGTCATGAAGTGCAGGGATCTCATGGTCTTCCAAACTTCCATAGCTGCCATTTCTAACAATTAGGATTTTTTTTTTTTACTTACATGTAAATACGAAAATCGGGTGAAGTGGTAAATATAGTAACTTCATTGAAAGCCTTTGGAAAAAGGGAGGTAATGCTGCAGACTTGTGTGGGAAGCGAATGAAAATGGAGCACAGCAATGGTGCAGCAATGACACAAGGGATTAACAGGCTCTCAGCAAGAACACACATTTCTCAAGGTACTAAGAAATTCTTCTATCCTAAACACACATAAAAACAGCCACATAACAAAAGAAAACTGCTATATACCATACACACAGCCGTGCATTTGTATGGCCCCTCAGGCTTAGAGCAGACACAGAAATAACATAGGTAAGAATAAGTACATCTCATAAAGGAGCCTACAGGGAACTCTGTATTCATATTCCAACTGAAAATCCACACTCTCACCAATTTTCTATGCAATCTCCATCAAGTCTCTTGACCTTTCCTGGGACTTCTCCCTCTGTAGTCATGTGATTGCACAAGTTACATTCCCATACAGATGAGCTATATTACTTGCTCCTTTTTGATAAGTGTTCGATCATTGCTACCTTCTCGTTACATGACAAATCTCAATCCCTGGCTACCAGATAAAGATGAAAAAAAAAATAGAAAAAAACCAAGTCAACTTCTCATACACTAATAAAAAAAAGAACAAAAAACAAAGCCAACAAAAATCCCTACCCCAAATCTACAGAAGTTGTTACTGAGCAACAATAATAATGGATTTTTATGGACCCACTCCTGCCCAACAATCACCAATTTCAGCTATTTTCAGATGTTCCCTTTATTTGCAGCTTACATCTAGTCACTCTTGCAGCATCTCAATTCCCCCTTCAGCTGCAGAAGATACACAGTGATAAGCAGTACATAACTGCAGAGTAACAGGAAGTGATTAAAAATGCTACAATTGCAATCCTGTGACAGATTTGATCTGGAAATCTGTGTTCTAACTGAAGAAACACTTTTTAAAAGAAAGGCTACTACCATCACTGTGACTAGAAATTGTTAATTCAGTGCAAGTCTTGTGATATTTTTCTTAGAACTTCAGCATCCTGAGGCATTTTTGGGCCTCCCTTGTGTCCATCTCTTGTGGTTACAGAGAAAAGTGCACCTCAGAGACCTGAATTTCAGAAAGCACATCAAAATGACTCAGCTGTATTTATCTATTCCAATTGTTCTTAAACTAATCTTACAACCTTAGAAGAATGGAAGAAGCTGAACTATTTGTTTTAAACATGTGAAGAAGTCAGCATTGCTTCTAGAATTCCAATTTGCATGCAAGCATGTTTTTGCCTTGGTAGTTTTATCATATCATTGTGAAAAAGTTCTCATTCGTTCGTGCTAAATGGAAGTCCCCATCAGAACTTTAACAGGCATCTTTCTGATCTAGCTTCTACAATTTTGTGGCCTCCATTGCCTCAACTCCAAGTATGCTGCCAATGTGCTCAGACATGATCACATTGATGCATCCACATATATGGAGGAAAATGAAAGAGGAGTGGGAAATAATAGTATTTTCTGACTATTCATCAAGAATCATTACGTGTTTCCAAAAGGTTCTTTCTGTGTTCTTTCTTGTTTATGAACAACTCTGACATACAAATCAAGAGCATCCTAAGGTTACCGATGCAGAACACAGGAAACTGACCCACAAAGTTCTTAACAAAAGCACAGGGAAGCTCTTGGACATCAAGAAGATACAGTTAAAACTTTTGGACCCACATACTTTGAGCAATGTTCTTCCACTCCTCTCTCAGGAGTGTGTAAGCACAGTAGTGAGCCTCAATCTATACAACAGGCACCTCAGTATTACAACAAACATGTAAGGGAGGGCAGGAATACTGCTCCAAACTCTCCTAGTGCCTGGGGCTGACAGTATCCTAGAACTCATGCTGACACTGTTGGTGAGAAGGCACAGACTCCATTGCTATCAAAGAGTTGATCAAAGAGTCACATCAAAAAAAAAAAAAAAAAAAAAAAAAATCTGAACTTTAAATTAACTTGGCTAGTGCCATTGGCAAAATGTCTCATCTCCCACACACCATAAACCACAGAGAGGCAAGGAGAGAGAGAAAGGAAATACACACTGGCAAGACAGATGGAAAGATGAAAGCACTGTGGACTAACGCTGATACTAAAATGCATCATCTATTCCTGCCCTCAATCAATTCTTTTTGCCTGACCAAGATAGATATCCTGAAGTAAAATGGATTCCAGGGTTTCCATATCACTTATCTCATCATCCCCCCACATACAACATAATTCCTACTCTGAATACATAGTTTATCATTAAACTAGCAAAACATGATTAACTGTGTAATGGCAATGAACATAAATCACTGTGCTCAGATGTCATCTAAAACACTGCATGTTTAGCTACCCATAGTTTTAAGAGGAGCACAGCTTTCGTGACTTGTACAATATACACAGCATCAGCTGGACAGAAATTAATAATCACCAAAGGAACAAAACTACAGAAATCAAATTGTCTGCACTAGTCTCACAATGACCCCAAAACATTCCTCTAGCAGAACATTACCTTTTGCCTTTGACACATAAAATCATGTCGTTATGTAGCACAATAAACCTTATTTCTACACAGAACAGTCCTGGTTTGTTGGGTTTTTTTAAGTTTAACGCTGATGCGTCAACTAACATCACTGCAGTTTGGTTGGTCATGACCAAACTACCCAATAGCACATTGCAAAGTTTTCCCATCTTACCTGGCTCTGTACAGTTCTCTTCGTGTGTCCCATTACGTGATGCCATCAACCTTCTATTCCTCCACATTCCTGATACAATGCTTCTGTCTGGAATAGCTGATTCTTGGCCTATATTAAATAAAAAGATGTTATGCCCACTAGCACCATTTTTTTCCTGCATCATTCCAACTGGACTACACGTGCCCACTATCAAGGAGCCTGGAAACACCATCAGAATGCAAATGGGGCAAAATCCGAGGTGTGACTGGAGCACGTGACAACAGACGTGTGCTAGGTGCCCCTAGCTCCAAAGGGCGCAACCAGGCACCACATCCGAGCTGCTGGCGTGTTCTGGCTATCAGAACTATCAGAACACTTGGCTGTGACCCACAGCAGGAAAATATTCTGCAGCAAGCAAATGCTGAAGCCTGTACCTGTGAAAGTCAACACTTAGCAGTTCCTATAGATGAAACCAGCCCAGCTATGCTGACATGAGCAAAAATCACACTTCCATTTAGTCATCTGTACTTGCACATATTACATTACTGCTTTCATGAAAAAATAAAAATGCATATGGATATGTTCCAGTTACATTTTAGTATATTCTGAACTTTTCAGTCTTGGGTATGCTTAATAATATCATACCATTCATAACTTGTCAAAGAAAATGGAAATCACAGTGAACCCTCATAAGTCTTAAAAAACCCGAACTTTTTTAGAAGTCAATGGAGCTTTTGCCAAAACTCATATTCCAGAAGCATTCTCAACAAAACCTGTTAAATAGAGTAGAGGAGCACTTGTGAGATCCTGTACTGTATGCAATTATAATAATCAAAGAAAGAATACAGCCTCTTAATTAAATCACTTCCACCTCAATCTTATCTATTTCAAATGAACATATTATAGTAACAACCAAAATTCTTCCTTGGCCAATTTTAGAGTTTATACAGCCATCACGTAATGCTTGTGTTTTCTTAGTGACTCTTGCAAAAAGAAATCTTGTCTGGAAGTTAGTTTTTCAAGAGTAAAATATTCTGAGCCACAATTATAAGAAACACAGACAACAGATGGTCAGCATTTATGGATAATATGTACTGTAAATTAGCCAGCTGAAAAAAAAAACCCTACCTGATGCAGCATACCATCGAAAATCAGGTTATGAGGGATTTAGTTGATAACCCAGGAGATTAAAAACTTTCATTAGTCATGACATTTTTCATGAAAACCTAAAAAAGTTCTGGAAAACAACAACTGCACAAAGAAAACCCTTAAGCTATGCAAACATATTCATAACTCTATTAGTCGTTTTCAAGTTGAAAAAACAAGTTGAAAGTTTTAAGATGAGCAATATGGTAATATGGTCTAAGACACTGAATTCTTATATGGCTGGCTTGATGCCATCATAGATACAGCTCAAAGAAGCCAGGCAATAATTTGAGCATAAGAGCATTACAAACTATGACAAGTTCCAGCAGATTTTTCTTCCCTAAAGCACACACTTGAACTTCAGCTATAATTTAAGCAGATGACCCATCCTATTTGTGCTGAAATCTGAATTTCTTATATTAAATGTAGATGCTTAGTGATGAGCTTAGTTGATTTTGTTCTTAAGTCTTCAAGGACTGTTGGCAGCCCTACCTAGAGACCCAAGTGCTGTCCCAGCAACCTAAGACTTTGTACTTGAGGGATGCGAAGCATATTGCAGGATGAGGACCTGAAACTGCACACTTACAGCCCAAACTGTGCCAGCAGGCAGAAAAACAAGTGGGAACGATATGGTTAATTATAAATGCATCAGTTTACCAATACAGCACCTGCACAAAGGATGCAAAAGACTGTACAATACTCTCTCTACAAAATGTAAGATTAGCACTATTTCTAGCCTAAAATGCAGAATTTTCTGTCAAATCTATACTGTAACGGGGGGAGAGGTGTTGGGGGTGCGCGTGAGACCGAGAAAAGAACCAGCTATAGCTGACGGAGATTTACAACCTAAGGACAAAACAGAAGGCAGCCCGAAGTTGCAGAGGGGACCACAGGCAGCTAGAGACAACTCCACTCTGATGCAACGGCAGGGGGGAAACTCCTTCAGGGCCGTTCCCAGGCACAGAGCTGCCCCGTGATGCCCTTTCTGCTCCCGACCCGAGAGGTGCGGCGGGCTCGGGGTCGGGGAGCCGTGGACGAGCAGGCGCCAGCTTCCCCCCCTCTCCGGGGCTGCGGCCGCGCATCCGCCCGGCGCGGGGCTTTCTCCCGAGGAACCTGCGTTGCTCCCCCGCCTCGCCCGCACGCCGGGGCATTTCCGCTGGGAGACTCCAAACGGGGACAGCCACCGCCGCCTGACCCCGCCAAACCCCGGCCGCTCCGGGGCGGCTGCAGTCCCCGGGCCGCCCCAGCCGCGCGCCCGGCCCTGCCGGGGTTCGCCGGTCCCGCCGCCACTGCCACTCACCCGCTCTGGAGAGCAGGCTGGACATGCACCAGGCGAAGAAGAGGATGGCGCAGATAAAGCCCAGCTGCTGCAGCAGCATCTCCCGCCTCTTGCGAACTTTCCTCAGCATAAGCAGCATGGTCTTTGGGGTGGCAAGCGGCGTCTCCTCCAGCTCCATCGGAGCGAGCGCGGGCGCCGAGGGGGCGGCCAGTGGGTCGGTGGGAAAGCGGGGATCACTCCCGGCGGCTTCCCGCGGACGGCTCCATATCGGTCGGGCTGCAGCGCGAAGAGAAGCCGATGCCCAGGGCCTCAGGTCGGCAGCGGCGCAGGGGAGGGAGAGGCAGGTGGCGGCGGGCGGGGAGGCGGCGGCAGCCCGAAGCGGGGGGGCGAGGCGTCGCGCTCAGGGGCCGGGCTGAGCCCCGCGCCCCATGGCCGGCGGCGGAGGAAGCGGCGCGGCAGCGCCCCGCGCTCCTCGGGCAGCGGCCGCCCCACAGCGCGCCGCGGGCTGCGAGTCAGCGCCGAGGGACGGACACATCCATGCGGCTCCCTGCACGCCCGGCCAAGTTTGAAGTTTATCCCTTTCCTCCCTCCCTCCCCCGCCGCAGGCGGCAGGTGGGCGACTCAGCCGCCGCGGCGAGAGCAGCTGCCCACGGGCTCTCAGCGCGGCGCCGGGCGGGCACTCAGCCCCGGCGGGCGGCTCGGCCCCTTCTCCCCGCCCCTCTCCCGCAACTTTCTGGGTGCTGCTCCGGCACCCATGGCAACGCGCATGTGCCCTCCCCCACCGCCGGGCCGGGGGAAGGAATTAACTGGCGAAATTAATCCTTTCCCCTAAACGGCGCAGGAATGACCCGCTCTCGGTGTCGCGCCTGGCGTCCCTGCGCGGAGAGGAGCAGGCAGCGGCAGGTGCCGGGGTGCGGGCCGGGGCCGGGTCCCCCGAGGGGCTGGAGCGGGCAGGAACGCGAGCAGCGCCCCGGGGCTGGCGGGGAGCGCTGATGGCTCGGGGCTCTTCCACCTGTCTCTAGGAGATGCGTTTCAAGATGGGCTTCCATGGGGAGAATGGCGCTTCTGTGCGCAGTTTGCTCTGCAACGAACGCGTGGTGTTCAAGGTGACAAATTAATGACCCATTTTGTGAAACGGTAGTTAGTTCCAGGCTGTGCCACCGCATTTCATCTCTTTTTTAAACTAAAAATTTATGTTTACATTAATTAAGTGGTTACTGTTAGCCAGCGGGTGGTGGGAACTTCCTCCTACAGCACACATATTGGTTCTGTATTCCTCCCAGAAACGCTGTGCGTGTGAGGAAGCACATGTAGACAAAACGAGATTAACTCATCTGATCTTCTTTTCGATACAGCATTTGGTTTACAACAGAAGGCCTTTCAGGTGATTCCCTCTGGATCGTTGTCTGTATTCTTCAGAACATACAACATGTACCTGGCATTGTTTCTCATAGTGTCATAATTATAATACAAATAGCCTACATAAATAATCATCACAAACAAAATATCACCAATCCTCTGTTTTCCCATCATTGTTCAAATGTGTGTTTTAGTTTTGCTTGTGAATTCTATCCACTATAGTAAGATGCAGCAGCACAATGCTCAGGATGCTCTGATACACACTGCATGTGAAATTGCTCTGGATTTATGCTGAAGATTGACAGTTGTCTCAAGTGCAAAAGGCATTACTCAAGCTGGGGGACCAAAGAGAAACAGTTGTGTTAACCTTGTTGCTTGTTTACATGCACGTGCTACAGAAACTTGTGTGTCTTAACTGTCCAAGCTCCACAGGCACTTAGGCTCTGATGGGCTTTTGACTTTCTGATTTACATTAAAGCAGAAAAACAACTGCGTGTCAGAAGCATGGCACTGAGACATGCTCCAGTCTCCTCTCTTTCATTCCCTTTATAGTTGCTGAGAGAGGAAAAGTAACTCTGAGAGCTCTTGCCTACTACAAAAAAAGGTAGTAGAGAACATTATAAATCAGGTTATATCCCTTGATTTCTCTCCATGGCCAGATAGGAGATCTCAAAGTTGAACCCAGAACGGTGAAAGCCATCCGTGACCGAAAGAACTTACAGGCTAATCAGACACAGAGGCAATGGAAGCTGGATAAAGGCAACTGAAGGTCTTTAGATCAACACCTTTATTTATAGTGAACTTGGTTTTTTTCTCTGAAGACCTTTAAGCTCCAGTGAAGGTGTTGGTTGGCCATGTCAGTAGAGATGCCACTTTATACCCTGTCAGCTGTCATAATAGATGGGAGCTAATTCTTCACGTGGCTTTCCATCACCTCTTTTCTGGGACTAAAGCCTCCCCTTTTGCTTAAAGTGGCAATGCAAATATTAGTCTGACATCCCCTTCTTCTGTGTTTAATGAGAGTTGCAGTGCTGACAAGACTGTAGTTTTCCGTATGAAGATTTTATCTAGCAATAGAAGGGTGGTGACACTGGAGGGGATTGCAGAGATTTGTTGGTGTTTCAGTAAAATAAGTTTATAATAGTCTGCTTAGAATCGTTGAGGTTGTAAGATCATCAAGTTCAACCATTAACCCAGCACTGACACATTCACCACGAAACCATATACCCAAGTGCCACATCTACATGTTTTTTGAACACTTCCAGGGTTGGTGATCCCACCACTTCCCAGGGCAGCTTGTTCCAATGCCTGACCATTCTTCACTTCTAAGGGCCATGGCATCAAAGAGGCTGTTCTAATGGTTTGGTCTCTTCCCACAACTGATGAATGTTACTTGTGATTTTTATGTTTACTGTGTTTATTCACTTATTTACTCTTTACACTGAAGACATTTTCAAAGCCATGGCACTCCTGATCTGAAGAGGTACTGATATTAAGACGTGCAATCGTAAGTTTGCCACAGTTGAGGTAAATTTGTGTCTGGAGTTGAGGCTGTCACTCACAGATATTCTGTATGTATGTCAATGTGTTGTTTACACAAAGACCGTGGAAGTGAACCATTGTTAGAGGTCCTGAGTTTCACATGTGAGGGATTTTCATTAATTCTGTCGGATCCTATGAACATCACATGGGTCAAACCAAAGCACATGGTTAGTAACAGAAATGCAATTATAATATTGCCTGTTTTGACATAGAGTTTTGTTCCTTTTTTTTGGCAGTTATAAAGTTGTCTGGTTTGGAGTTAACAGTTAGTGACTATAGAAACCTTGAGGCCTTCCCTGTGAACCACTGAAAGCAAGAAACAAGAACCAAAACAGTGAAGGGTTCTTTTGTGAATCCCTTACAGAGGAGAAATCTGCTACCCATGAAAGCAGTTCTCAGCATGATGGTGTGTGTTTCTCCCTTTCCTGTGTACACAAATGAGGCAGATCAAAGTTCAGACAGTACTAATCTCCTAATCATACAAGCTTCTGATTTTTAATCAGTCTGGTGATCACAAGGCAGCCTCAAAATTGTTCTTGAATACAAAACTTTCAGAAAAGAATTCTGAATCACTTTTATTTTGTTGGGAGTTTTTGAGAAATGTGTCAGGTAACTCTTTGTGTGTAGGATGTCTCAAAGGGAAGAGGTGCACTGCAGAATTCAGCTCTAGTTACCTCTCACCAGGAGAGTCTATTTGAGTACATTCACATGAAGGTTGTTACTGGAATGTTGTCCCAACACTTATATCTGATTTAAGACATCCATGCTGTGTGAGGGTACAGTGTAGTGTTGAAGGCAAAAAAGAAGCAAATGCTTTCTGCATAAGGTGACATTAGAGAAATTTGCATTTATTTTTTAGATCTTAAATTATTGCTATCTCTTTCTGCAACTAGAAAAACTGTGTATAAATTCAGTGAGGCCTTCCATTAATAGTCCCAAAAAAAAAAAAAATAGTAAGACACACGTGATTTTCTGAGTGATGCTTTCACAGTGAGTGGTTTGGTGATACGTCAGATGTTCTGTTTCCTGTATAATCAGAACAAAATGTTTTCCAGACTAGGTCTAGGGATGCTGAAAGAATTACATTTTGAAAATTAAACGTATTTGGGAAATATCATCTAAACAAAGTGTAGAGGAAGAAAATATTAAATAGCACTTGTCTTTAAGCCAAACACAAGAAACAAATCTTCTTATTGCTGTATTTATCATTGTGATAATTTAACTTTTGTGTATGTCCCACGCCAGAATGTCTCACTAGAAGCACATACTAATGTTAGTTTCATCTAGCACTGCCAAATGTGCTTGTTTTTCATCTCAAGCACAATTAGTATCTTGAACTGAGAAACAGCCAAAAGGCTTTGAATTAGGGAAGTGTCTCACAGGAGATCCATGAAAGCAGCTCATCTGAGAAGAAAATATTGATGCTGCTGAGAGTTGAAGGAGAAGTATGTTTGGATTCATTTTCTGTGGCACCCCCTAAAAGGAGCAAAAAAGCAGCAGCATGGCAGGGTTACTGGAAGCTGAGGCCCTGTTAGTTGGCCGTGAAGACTGTTGCAGCACAGAAGAGCTAGGAGTGCATCAGCTGAGAAGCCTGGATGGTTAGAAGGTGATTGTTTGTGACAGGTACCCAACCAGCCCTAGGAGCCTTTTCAAGTCCAACTTTTCTAACTGGTAAAACCCAGAATCCCAGTATCAACCCCTCTGCCCTGTCTACAAGGTCAAGAGATAAAATCAGAGAAAACCCAACAATTTTCCCTTAAAAAAGACCCAAAAATCTCCCATAAGCCATCAAAATTTAACTGAGAGGAAAAGCATTGGTTTGAAAAGAGGCTGGGATCCTGCCTTTGCTATTTGGCCCAGGTGGTTCATATAAGGGAGCAATGGAGAGAACCTTAGCTTGGTACTGTCCATAATTACCTGACTGTCAAGGAAGAAGCAATCCTGTGTTTATTTAGGACCTAGTCCCTGGCGAAGGAGGGCACACAAATATGACTTGACAATACAAGCTTGCAGAAAGCAAATCAATATTCAAGTGCTGAACTGTAGCTCCAGCCACCCTACGTCTTTAGGTGTATATATATACCCAAATGGTTCTTTAAGCACTGGTGAAAGGTGCTTTGCTGAACCATACTTGAAATTTTGAAAGCAGATGCATTGTTGGCATCAGCACTGAGGGTTCAGCCAGAGCCTCTGTGATGTGTAAACCTTGAACTGGCACCACTATATTACAGAGAAGCTCCAGCTGTAGTACCCAGGACTCATCCTTGTGCTAAGATCCTCCATGTCTATGCATTCTCAGATTTTTACCTCCCAGTTCTAGTGGGAACTTGCGTTATCACATAGCACTTTTGCATGTTTCAAAGGCAGAAGTATTCCTTAATAAAGGGTTATTTCTATAGTTTAACTCAGACCTTTGTTTTGCTTCCAAGGCTGTAAATAACAACTGGGAACCGAATTTTAAATGCTATGAAGAAGTCACTCTCATACTGTAATACGGAACCACACTTTCCTTTAACTTACCCAACTTCTGCCTTGTGTTTTATGTCATGCAGTTTTCCTACTGCTGATTTCTCTTTAATAATCTTGGGTAATGCTACTTGGTACTTCTGAGCAGCATCTATGATTACACCCCACCTTCAACACTTAGCTAGGAGCCGCATGCTCACCAAGACCCTACTTGGGAGTTTAACTCAGAATAGTGGGATTCTCCCACAGTGTGCAGAGGTGCTACAAGCAAGAGTTCCTCGTATCCTTCATGCCATGAACAACCTCACATAAGCTCAGGAAGGAGGTCAAGCTGATGTGAATAATCTTCCTGCCATACAGTAAGAACAAATGGTACCAGCCAGTTCTGTAGACTTGATGTCATCTTTAAACTGCAAGAAAATAAGATCAGTTGACTCTTGATCTCTCACATGTGCTGTTAACACATTTTAGTTTAAGGTACATTGGCTCTGTTCATTTCTCCAAGACCACCAAAATGTCTTCTTGCCAGATAGAGTGAGAGGCATTATGCATATCAGTGGTGTTCAATGTGTTCTTCTGTTCATAAGGTTTCAATCAACATCTAGCTAAAAAAGGGGTTTTGTTAGAAAAACCTCAATATTTGCCCCCTTAAATCAATATTATCTAAGCCCTCCAAATTCATCACAACATATGTGTTTAATGCCCTCTAGATTTCTCAGGGATACAGGCATCTGATTAAATGTTTGCCAGATTTGAAGAACTCATGCACGTGCATAAAGCCATACTGAAATGGGGGTTAGATTGCAGGGACTGTTACACAGCATATGCTGCCCCCCACACATACTGTCTCAGTTTCTCAAGTATGCTGTCTCCAGTGAATTCCAGTGTCAATTAATTTTACTATGTTTTCATTTTGCTGGTGATTTTCTATTCCTCTCTGCTCTCACAGTCACTTTCTCTTCTGCGTATTTCACCGCTTCCCTTGTGCTTTCCCTCTTGTTTGCTACACGACTTTGTTCCTCACTTTCTAGGCCCAGTGCAAATTTTTCATTTCTTCCTCTCTCTGTGAACAGAATTCTTTTCTCCTCTTCAAATCTACACATGGGTTCAAGCTTAGTACTGATTCTAAGCCTACTCCCAGAGGATTGGGGAAATTTGACTGTGCTTACCCTTAACTGTGAGGAATGAGGTTACTTGACATCATGCTAAACACAAGGGACTGGTGCTAATCACAGCACTTATTTCAATCAGTATACAACACATTTGTTTGCTCTTCATAATCTCATTCCACTCCTAGATAAAGAAACTAAATTCAGTTCCATAAAATGCTCTTCATTTGTTTTCTTTCTAGAAAGTTTTGGTATGTCTGAAATAAGTGAAATTCAAAACAGGTACTGAGGAGACATCTTCACTCGCCTCAGTCAACCACACTTTTATTCAGCTTTCATACCTACTGGGAATTTTTTCCAAAACCCTTTGCTAGTCCCTCAGAGAAGGATAATTAACTAAGCAAAAATTGATTCATTATAGTGAGAAAAAATTTCAACAGCTATGTGATTTTAGCCCAAACCACAGGCTGCTGTGATCTTATGAATACACTGGAGGAAGCTGTGGAGAATTCTCTCACAAAAAAAAGCCTCAGATGGTGTCAGTGCTTGAAAGCCTGAAGGCCAAAGAGGTCCAGTGAAAGTCCTTTTGGGGTAGCTGGGAGAGATTCAACAGGGCAGCTCCTTTCCCTCATTAGATTAGAAAGAGAAGAAGAGCAAGTATTCATCCTTGATGACTATGGAAAAAAACAACTGCGAACTCCAAATGCTATATATACAAGTGCAGGAACGTGTGTCCCGACAAGTGATGTCCTTGAAACAACAATATTGGAAAGGTAAGAACTGTCTTTATTCAGTGACTTGTAGAACACATGCTTGAAGGAAACTGGAAAGGTCATCTTATTCATTCCCTTTTCCTAAGGCAGCGCCAACTCTCCCTAATGTTGAGTGGGCTTGTTCTGAAACTTAATACCCATTTTTATACTGAAATTGCTGTTTGACTGCCTATCAAAGCTTTTAAAATAAAATGATGGTGAAAAATGTTAAGAAAATTTACACCTCCTACTTTGGCTGGCATCTTTTTTTAACACCGTTAGTAAGCAGAGCTTGGGGAGTTCTGGGAATTTTCCCCCTCATATGACCACAGATTTTCAAAACGAAAAGTTTATTCTATTGAAAACCTATAATGCTGAAGCTAAAAGGAATTGTAACTGTCAATCAGAGAAGGGGAAGAATATTCTTACCATTTATCTCTGTAAAGTTAGTAAAGTTATCAGGTTCCTTTATAGGCAGTAGGAAGAAAACAATCTTGTCCTAGGAAGATAAATTCAGTGTATAAAATCATGTAAAATGATAGTCTAGAGGGAATGGCAGTCAGAGTAACGAAGTGAGTGGGAATAGTGCTCAATGGAGTGTTTTGTATGAGGAATTCAGGGTGTTTATTTAATTGCTGTTTCATGTTGTCTCATGTGGAAAAGATAGGAAAGGATGGTTAATTTTCTCCCCATTGTGTTCAGACAAGAGAGGGGAGAACAGAGAAGGCTGGTTTGAAGTCCACATTAAGAACAGGAAGGAGAAAGGTGTTTGTCTAAGGAGGCATTTAAGGGAAGGAAGGGAGAGCTTTGGTACATAGGAAAAGATGTTTCTGAGCAAGTAGGCTGGGTACAGTGATCGGTGGGCGAAGACAGAGAGAACCTGAATCAAAGTGGATCAGAAGGATAAGTGAAACAAACTAGACTGGGGAAATGAGCACCACTACATCCACTTTGAAGATCAAGTCTTGTACTGTGAATTTGAAAAGGGTTGGTGTAGCAGGAGAGAGGCGTAACTATAGCTGCAGCACATTAGGAATCCTCCATAAAATTTCCTCTTAAGTTTACAAAACTGGCCACATCTGCAGCACGGCCCCCTCCACACCCAGATAATTGATGTTTGTTACCATTAGTGAAAAGACACGGTCAAAGCAAATGTTAGCGCATTTTCAGACATTGGCAGGAACTCTTTTTACAGTATTTCCGTGTAACTTCTTAACAGACTTTACAGCAAAATACCAAGAAAATTTGTAGTTATTGCCAATTTTAACAAGAAATGTTTATCACTGGCAAATAATAAATACAGCACTCTTGCAAATTAACTTCTTTGCTATTCCTAACTCCTTGCAGAGGTTAGCAGCAGGATCTTTCAGTCAGGCTTGGTCATAAGTGTGCTCAGCTGCCTCTCAGCATCAGGATAGCCCAGGTTCAGGACAACTCCTAAGAGCTGGCTGCTGTTTTCAGCTTGTAGGAGGAGAACAGCAAAGGTAGCACTACCCCATAGTCCAGTTTGCTAGAAGATATTGTGGGTGTCACCTGCCTGTAATGTCTGAGTCACTCCACCATTTTTCTGTTGTTTTCATTTAATATTTAAACACTCAAATATTCCAGCCACTTTACGTTTCATCTCCTCAGAAAGAAGCAATGTTTCAGAGGTGTTACCATGGAAACAATGGAGTGAGGAAGCAGCTAAACATAAAAGTAAGTCATCTGTCAGTAAAACCAGAGACATGCTTTAGGGTAACTTGAAATTAAAAAATAGATAATTAATTGAGCTGTTGCTGAGCATCTCTTTGTCCATATTGCTTTCTTCTAAGTGACAACAGGCCACCTTTTTTGCATGTGACAAGAAAATAAAACTTCCCTGTACAAACTTTTCAGTAGCTGAAGTCCTTTCTGACACAAGAGATAATACCACCCTTTGGAGATGACCACTGGAGTTACTTATCAGCAAGGTGAAGCCATTGAAATGGTATTGTTAAGGGTCAGCAACACCAGCTTCCTCAAACAAATCAAAACTCCCTTCTGATAGCAGTGTGGGCATTGGAGAGTTGTGATACAAGATACTTGCAAAGTTTAATCAGACTATGGGAAAAATAAGATTAGCATTACTGGAAGTGAAAATGCAGCTAGATATGTCAAGCCTCTTCCAATTATGCAAATGCATACACAGAGCCATTCTGCTCAGAAGTGGGTATTAAATTATACTTGTGGATAACTATAAAAGCATACCTTTGTCCATCTGTCACTATATATCCTGAAATACCGTAATTACCTCTCTCAAGCATGGGAAGGAACAACTCGTGGCTTTTGCCTGTGTTCACATCATAAAATGTTTCCCTGTGACTTTACTCGGCCTTAGCTTTACTGAACTACGTATTGCCTGTAGTGAAGGTAACAAAGGAAAATCCAATGTTTCAGTTATGTTCTGGGCAAGAAAACTCAAGTGAACCTCTGTAAGGAATATCATATTCACTTCAGGCATCAGCAAATTGACCACAGAAACACTTAATACGTATAAATATTCCACACAAAATATTCTGTTCAGAACAGATTCAGAAACAAAGCATTGGAGACTTGAGCTTTATTTGCTCTTTATAGCCTTTTAGATCGTTTAACACCATTGTATTTTCACTTGTGGGCAAAGGAAGTGTCCTGGGAGATGTCTAAAACCCCTTCCTACTGCTGGAAAATGTCTCGATGATTAAAAGAAGAATCATTACTACCATCAGTGGCCACTAGAAAAAATTTAAAATTGTAGACTGTAGAGTGGGATGCACCTCTAGCAAACTGGCAGCTCTGGTCTGACTTGCACACTGAGCACCTTCATGTTGGTGCCAGGGTGGCCTAAAGGACCCACTCCAGAGCTGCTTTCCCAGGAAAGGTGCCAGAAAGTCACCATTGGTGTTGTCTGGGACCAGCTGAGTTTTTTTACTGACTTTCAGTTCCTCCAAAGTCTTTCTCCTTGAAACAATGATCCACAAGGAGATGGAAGCATTACTGGTGGAGCTTCCTGCTCAGAGACTTCTGTTCAGGTAAACAGCTGCCACTGCACATTAGGAAAACTTTGAGGTGAAGGAGAGCAAATCACATCCTACAAGCCTGAAACACTGATTTGACCATGCAGTACTGAGAGTGCCTTTCTCCTGGAGGGTTGCACAGAGGGTCACATGGTAAATGAGATATCCACATCACCCACAACCTCAGTCAGCTGTGAGAGGAGCATGAGGGAACTGGTCTACTGAGGCTTGGAACACTGGTGAGACCTTGCTACCAGCAAACCCCTAAGAGCAGATCCTACCCATACCCAGCTGGCTTGGGAGCACATGGAAGTGAACAGCCAGGCCAGTTCACAACTGGCTGGCAGAGCACCATGGCATCAGACAGCTTGTAATGATCATCATAAAATATATTCACTCCACAGCTTTTGAAAAAAGATAATTTATACAGCTTTTTCTATGCACATACCTCCTCAATAATAGCATAAAAACACAGCTAAATAAATGTTTGTCTGGAGAAAACTGATCTGCTGTTCCTTTCACGATCATTTTAAAAAGTTGAACTTAGCCTTGGGACTGATGGAGTCTCACAGAACTGGTTATGCTGTTGGCATTGACTGTGAAAAAGAAAAGAAGAGAAGTGGGGTTGTGTTTTATGCAATATTTTGTTCTTGCTGTTGGAAATCTATTGTAATTTTCCTGCCCGAGCTATCAAGATGGTTGATAAGCTGGAAATAGATCATTGAGGTGAATGTTTCATAGCAAGCTATTGTGTACGCAACTGTTTCCTATGTTAGCCTTCCAAACTCTAACAAATCAATTTTTAAAAAAAAGGCAAGAATTCTGGAAGATTTAACTAGCCTTAAAATTTGTTTTCAGTTTTTAAATTAACCCTAATTAATGAATTTTTAATTAGATGCAAAGCAAACGCGCAAAATCTCCAGAGGCTTAGCTGTGCCATTGCCAAGAAAACCAAACGAAAGGGCACAGCTTTGTTTTACTTGTTTTTGTCCCCCTAGAACAGATCAGAAGCTTCAAGAGCGAGGCTGCCTCCTGCTTTCCCTTTGCTCCATGCCTGGCACAGCCTACTCTGCCGTGTGCCATGGCTGTCTTAGCTGCCGTGGCAGACATCCTGTAACACCACTTGTTTGAGGTGGGAATGCAGCAAGGCCCAGCTTTCGGGATTTGCGCTGCTGCACGGTTTGTGGTGTTTAGGAAGCTAAGAAGCACAAATACCACTCTTTCCCTAGTGACGGGCCCTGGACTAAGTCCTAAGAAAAGAAAACTCTTCCAGCTCATTGTCAAGACTCTGAGCAAGCCAGTCAGAAAAAAAATACTTGAAAGTCACACACACAAAATAATAATCATGTCCAGGGCCTGATACTTTTTCCACATTTGAATGGGCAGGTGAACCAATTTGTGTGAGTAGAGTTACATGAAATCCTGACCGTTTTGCTGTCCCTGAGACAGTGCCCCTGACTCAGAGCTTTGTAGAGGGCATTACACTGAGTTACTTGTGACCAACAGACACCGAGCATTGGCATGCTCATACAACAGGTAAGTATCCTAACTGCTGTTTTTCTTACTTATAGGCTGTTGGAAAAACCTCAACCAGAAATCATTGCAACAGCATCCAAAATGCTGAAAATCTTTTCTTTGGCTTGATAAAATATCTGGCTAGAATGAATACTCATGACTTCCCTGTTGAACTCAAAGGTACTAAGGCATCATCACGCTTTTAAAAATTTAATGCTATTTAGCAAGTAAAATATTTTACAATCTCAGACTTCACTGAGAAGCAGACTTTGAGGGAGGAAAAGAAAATGTTTTAGCTCTAGCTCAGCAATAATTTTAAACTTCTCAGTCATATCTCTTGCTACCTGAGAAATTTTAAAGAAGTGAAATCAAATGTCTGTCTGATTTTAGGTGATGTGCAATATTTATTCTGAAGGCTCATGCAGCTTCTTTCACTCTTGAATTATTTACAACATGCACACAGTGTCATGTCTCAATAGCTCACTCTATAACTCCATTAAGTAAAATGAAAGCAATTGCACATTTTATGTGTGTGTGTGTGTGTGTGTGTGTGTGTATGTAGAGGCTTAGTAAGAATCAGTATTAATGATCATCCATACACACAAAGGACTAAATAATTTATTGAAGGTAGAGAGTGGCTTTGCTGATGAAAACGAATATAAAATCCAGCTAGTCCACTATGTATCTTGAGCACCAGTTAGTACTGGGGGTTGCAAAACAAGGTTGAAGAAATTGAGTCTCAACAAGAAGACTTGTTTTTAATGCCAGATAGCTGGCGACTAGTTTAAATGCTGATACTTGGAAGAGTTTGATCCTTCGGTAGGTTTTGTTTGTTTATGAAAAAGAAAGTATGAAAAAACCATTTACCTTTTCTATCATCTTATTTCCTTTTGCTGGGCTAGGCTGGTTGTGCCAAAAAAAAGAAAAACAAATAATAGCCTCAAGGCAGATGTATTAGTGTCTGCATCAGTATCAGTTTCTCTGCTTCTCTGAAAGTGATTTCACACTAGGAATTCCGGTAGGAATTAAAACGCTTACAAAAGTGTTCTTACAAAAGAAAAATAGAGAATGAGAGCTGTGTGCTGCAGAATACAGATGGGACTCAGAGTCCCTAACAAGGCTGATAATTTTCTTTGGCCCATACCATTATGTATACGCAACCATAAAACCATAAAAAGCTCTCATTAACAGCAAAACACTGAAACTTTGAATGGCTCCCAGCCCTATTATACAAAATTTTTGAAGAGCATAAAAACTGAGGATTCATTTGTCAGTTAATCAACTATTACAGCTCTCAGCATTCAAGCTGTTTTTATATTGTATAATGCACTGATTGTTGTGATCAGGACCCTAACAAGGTTATGACAAAATGGGGCACAGAACCTGAATAAGAGCCTAGAGAAATCAATGTGAATTTTTTTTCTTTTTTAATAGGAATCAGATCTTTTCCTTACACCATAGTGAGCCGTAGAAAAGAGATGACCATGCAGAAAATAATAAGAATAAGAAATGAATTCTGCCCAATCATCATTAGTCAACTATTCCTTTTAGTCATTCCAGCAATAGCTGCTTTGGATCAATTTGGAAACTGCTGTCTCAGTACAAGCTAAGAGAGATGAAAGGAAAGACTCGGCAAACCTCAGTTGATGTTAACAACTGTGATGGATCCAGGCTTCTGCAATCACCATCTGATTAGATAAACTTGTGTGCAGAGCAACAGAAAAAATCAAAGATAATATGCCTCACTAAGCCTTCCCAGAGCATTTTTTAGGCTTGTGTAACAAGACTATTTCGGAGAAGTAGAAATTAAGGAAAGCCTTTACGTAGAGCCCTGGGAACATATTTCTGGGTAATAACCCAATATTGAAATTTGATTTTTTATTTGGAGAAACCCCAGCAAAACCAACAGAGTATGCATGGAGAGAAACTGCAGAGTTTTGTTCTCTTTGTATATCTGAGGAATTCCCAGACAAAGTTTTTTCATATCTGCGTAAGACACTGTTGGTACGATGGGTTTCCCTACGTACCTCTCCAATGCTTGTTTCATACTTTTTCTAAGAAAGCAGAAGTTTAATGAAGGTAATATTTCAGAAACAAAGAAATAGAAATCACATTGAGATAAGCTTAGCTACTAAGGGACCAAAACAACAGCTACAGAGCTTACACAGTAGGGATAGAAAGTCATATAATCCTGGCAAAGTTAAATGGAAAAAGGTGCTTAAATCAAACAGTGGTATCACTGCAGCCACTATTGTGAATGATTTACAAAATGAATTGAATTTTTTAATGGGAAAAAAAAAAAGTAATAAAGAACCAGCTAGGACATTTACAACATGAGTCTGTGTGTTAGAAGGAGCCTCAAAGGAAATGTAGCAATTCCCCTGAAAACTGGACCTCGTTTATAGGATATGCTACTACGTCAGCAATTATCATGCATGAGGAGAACATGACTTTCCCAGCTGTATGTATATAAACAGTAAGAGAGAAGGAATTCTCTTTGAAAGGCGCATCAGTTTTTATTATGTTTCTCCTTTCCAGCGAGAGTTATTAACAGAGTAAGAGAGAGATATCTTTTAAAACCCTAGAAAATAATCAGCATGCGCCAGTGTGCTCAGCAGTGCAGAAAACACTTGACAATTCTCCAATTACCAGGGCATGCCTAACAAGTTAACCTTTTGTATTCACATGCTGACTACCAGGCAGTAGGTAGGTCCATGGAAATATGGGTTGTATGATTACAAAGTGAGAACAGTGTACCATCTGTCTATCTAATACTATCCATGCGGCAAGCACATCACTATTTTAAGCCTCAAACTTCTCAGTAGCAAGGAGGCAAAAGACAAGAGTTGCCATTACATTATAGTTATATTTATGATATGTGTACATTTTGCCTGGGACTGAAAATCCAAGACTAGGAACCAAAAATATTTGGAGAGTTGTCACAGTACCGGTGCATTTGACTTTTCACTACACCAGATGATACTTCATTGTCCCAGAAAGAGCTAAATTGTTACTTAAAGCTGGCATATTGACAAAATGTAAAATACCAAAAAATTCTTTTCTGTGTCTATGAAGACTGAGTTAAAGAAGAAACATCAGTAAGAACAGCCCAGTGGATAAATGTCATCTGCATAGGAAGCCAGTTGAAAGCAACCCCTATCAACTGTGACCAAACTGTCTGCTGGGTTGCTAAGAGTATCCAGTGCTCAAAGGTAGAGAAGGAACATCTCCCCACACTGTAATCAAGAATGGCAGGTACTAGACTGTAAACAGCAAAACTGATCTGAGTATCATGTCTATGAAAGGAGTTAATCAATTCACATAGCGATCATTCCATGAATGTGCATCATGAGGCATATTCTGTACTTATATATTTGTGTATCCGCTATGAAAAAAGTGTTGAGTTAACTAAGCCCTGACTTCCCTTAGCAACAGAGAACGTTTTCCTCGTAGTTTAGAATAGTAGCTCTTTCATGCTTTATTACCATGTAGTTTTCTAGAGAAGTTACTTGTGGCTTGAGTGCATGTCTCCAGGAAATGCAGGACACCCCTGGCAGCTGGTCCTGCCACTGCAGTTCAGGTTTGAGTGCTCTCTCCAATAGCTGTTGTAAGATCTATGTCTTTTCTAAGAGCCAATGCTCAAATCTCAAGATTTGAATATTTCACCATCTTTCATCACTGTGATTTTGCCTCATGTTTGTACTGACTGTACAAATTCATGTCCTCATGAAATAAAATTCTGCCCTTTTTGCCCCAAAACAGTTAGATCCTTATATGACCCCACAGTACTCAGAGTTCTTGAGTTTTCTGATTGGCAAGTGTCTCTCCTCCATTTTTGTGAGCCGGAGTACTGCTGGTACTGCAAAGCCAACTACAATATCAGACATTGTGACAGGTTACTTTTACCAAGAGCTATTCAAAATATTCTATCTGGGAACAACTAATTGCCCATTTTCTTTGCTTTTTGCAGACCTCTTCTAATATCTTAGCAATTTTATCTGTCTGTTCAGCTTTGCCTATTCTTGTAAGGGTTTTTTTTCTGATTCATCTTTTGCAATTAAAGATGCCTTAATATTGTGTCAGATATCCATAACTAGCTTGTTAGATCTCTGCTGTGGGTCTATGCTCTTCTTGTTTCAGTTAAGAACGTCCCTCTTTTTCCAGGTACCATTGTACCGATGTACCTGGAAAATTGAGAATCTCATTTTCTAAGTATCGATGTTTGAGTGGTTTGGAGGTGTATTTGAAAGAATGATCTGGGTGTGAATAAGCTGTATTTGTACAGAAGTTGTGCTTGTCTCATTGATTCATTGATGTTTCACAAGAAAGTGGTGTCTGTACTGTTTGCATAGTTTATTTTCTGTTGCTGCCTTTTTATACTAGAAGGCTGCTTCTAGATAAGCAAAAAGTTGTCTGTCTGCCCCCCCCCCCCCCTCC